>JASGCC010002742.1:0-27025 GCA_030067915.1 Hydractinia echinata
CTGCTTTCATTCGGCGTCTCATCAAAAATGAAAATATTTTTGAAAACTACAAGTCTCATGGGTTTTAGTGGTGAAAAAATAATTTTAAAAATCGTTCGGGAAATGAGTTTACTCCCTGCTTACTTTCTTTGTATACATTCGACTATACCGAGCGGGATTTACGGGAAATCGCGGGTTTTCGGTTGCCGGCGATTAAACTGCTTTCATTCGGCGTCTCATCAAAAATGAAAATATTTTTGAAAACTACAAGTCTCATGGGTTTTAGTGGTGAAAAAATAATTTTAAAAATCGTTCGGGAAATGAGTTTACTCCCTGCTTACTTTCTTTGTATACATTCGACTATACGGGATTTACGGGAAATCGCGGGTTTTCGGTTGCCGGCGATTAAACTGCTTTCATTCGGCGTCTCATCAAAAATGAAAATATTTTTGAAAACTACAAGTCTCATGGGTTTTAGTGGTGAAAAAATAATTTTAAAAATCGTTCGGGAAATGAGTTTACTCCCTGCTTACTTTCTTTGTATACATTCGACTATACGGGCCGAGCCGGGATTTACGGGAAATCGCGGGTTTTCGGTTGCCGGCGATTAAACTGCTTTCATTCGGCGTCTCATCAAAAATGAAAATATTTTTGAAAACTACAAGTCTCATGGGTTTTAGTGGTGAAAAAATAATTTTAAAAATCGTTCGGGAAATGAGTTTACTCCCTGCTTACTTTCTTTGTATACATTCGACTATACGGGCGACGGGATTTACGGGAAATCGCGGGTTTTCGGTTGCCGGCGATTAAACTGCTTTCATTCGGCGTCTCATCAAAAATGAAAATATTTTTGAAAACTACAAGTCTCATGGGTTTTAGTGGTGAAAAAATAATTTTAAAAATCGTTCGGGAAATGAGTTTACTCCCTGCTTACTTTCTTTGTATACATTCGACTATACGGGATTTACGGGAAATCGCGGGTTTTCGGTTGCCGGCGATTAAACTGCTTTCATTCGGCGTCTCATCAAAAATGAAAATATTTTTGAAAACTACAAGTCTCATGGGTTTTAGTGGTGAAAAAATAATTTTAAAAATCGTTCGGGAAATGAGTTTACTCCCTGCTTACTTTCTTTGTATACATTCGACTATACGGGATTTACGGGAAATCGCGGGTTTTCGGTTGCCGGCGATTAAACTGCTTTCATTCGGCGTCTCATCAAAAATGAAAATATTTTTGAAAACTACAAGTCTCATGGGTTTTAGTGGTGAAAAAATAATTTTAAAAATCGTTCGGGAAATGAGTTTACTCCCTGCTTACTTTCTTTGTATACATTCGACTATACGGGCCGAGCCGGGATTTACGGGAAATCGCGGGTTTTCGGTTGCCGGCGATTAAACTGCTTTCATTCGGCGTCTCATCAAAAATGAAAATATTTTTGAAAACTACAAGTCTCATGGGTTTTAGTGGTGAAAAAATAATTTTAAAAATCGTTCGGGAAATGAGTTTACTCCCTGCTTACTTTCTTTGTATACATTCGACTATACGGGATTGGATTTACGGGAAATCGCGGGTTTTCGGTTGCCGGCGATTAAACTGCTTTCATTCGGCGTCTCATCAAAAATGAAAATATTTTTGAAAACTACAAGTCTCATGGGTTTTAGTGGTGAAAAAATAATTTTAAAAATCGTTCGGGAAATGAGTTTACTCCCTGCTTACTTTCTTTGTATACATTCGACTATACGGGATTTACGGGAAATCGCGGGTTTTCGGTTGCCGGCGATTAAACTGCTTTCATTCGGCGTCTCATCAAAAATGAAAATATTTTTGAAAACTACAAGTCTCATGGGTTTTAGTGGTGAAAAAATAATTTTAAAAATCGTTCGGGAAATGAGTTTACTCCCTGCTTACTTTCTTTGTATACATTCGACTATACGGGCCGACGGGATTTACGGGAAATCGCGGGTTTTCGGTTGCCGGCGATTAAACTGCTTTCATTCGGCGTCTCATCAAAAATGAAAATATTTTTGAAAACTACAAGTCTCATGGGTTTTAGTGGTGAAAAAATAATTTTAAAAATCGTTCGGGAAATGAGTTTACTCCCTGCTTACTTTCTTTGTATACATTCGACTATACGGCCGAGCGGGATTTACGGGAAATCGCGGGTTTTCGGTTGCCGGCGATTAAACTGCTTTCATTCGGCGTCTCATCAAAAATGAAAATATTTTTGAAAACTACAAGTCTCATGGGTTTTAGTGGTGAAAAAATAATTTTAAAAATCGTTCGGGAAATGAGTTTACTCCCTGCTTACTTTCTTTGTATACATTCGACTATACGGGATTTACGGGAAATCGCGGGTTTTCGGTTGCCGGCGATTAAACTGCTTTCATTCGGCGTCTCATCAAAAATGAAAATATTTTTGAAAACTACAAGTCTCATGGGTTTTAGTGGTGAAAAAATAATTTTAAAAATCGTTCGGGAAATGAGTTTACTCCCTGCTTACTTTCTTTGTATACATTCGACTATACGGGCCGAGCCGGGATTTACGGGAAATCGCGGGTTTTCGGTTGCCGGCGATTAAACTGCTTTCATTCGGCGTCTCATCAAAAATGAAAATATTTTTGAAAACTACAAGTCTCATGGGTTTTAGTGGTGAAAAAATAATTTTAAAAATCGTTCGGGAAATGAGTTTACTCCCTGCTTACTTTCTTTGTATACATTCGACTATACGGCCGAGCCGGGATTTACGGGAAATCGCGGGTTTTCGGTTGCCGGCGATTAAACTGCTTTCATTCGGCGTCTCATCAAAAATGAAAATATTTTTTGAAAACTACAAGTCTCATGGGTTTTAGTGGTGAAAAAATAATTTTAAAAATCGTTCGGGAAATGAGTTTACTCCCTGCTTACTTTCTTTGTATACATTCGACTATACGGGCGACCGGGATTTACGGGAAATCGCGGGTTTTCGGTTGCCGGCGATTAAACTGCTTTCATTCGGCGTCTCATCAAAAATGAAAATATTTTTGAAAACTACAAGTCTCATGGGTTTTAGTGGTGAAAAAATAATTTTAAAAATCGTTCGGGAAATGAGTTTACTCCCTGTACTTTCTTTGTATACATTCGACTATACGGGCCGACGGGATTTACGGGAAATCGCGGGTTTTCGGTTGCCGGCGATTAAACTGCTTTCATTCGGCGTCTCATCAAAAATGAAAATATTTTTGAAAACTACAAGTCTCATGGGTTTTAGTGGTGAAAAAATAATTTTAAAAATCGTTCGGGAAATGAGTTTACTCCCTGCTTACTTTCTTTGTATACATTCGACTATACGGGCCGACGGGATTTACGGGAAATCGCGGGTTTTCGGTTGCCGGCGATTAAACTGCTTTCATTCGGCGTCTCATCAAAAATGAAAATATTTTTGAAAACTACAAGTCTCATGGGTTTTAGTGGTGAAAAAATAATTTTAAAAATCGTTCGGGAAATGAGTTTACTCCCTGCTTACTTTCTTTGTATACATTCGACTATACGGGCCGAGGGATTTACGGGAAATCGCGGGTTTTCGGTTGCCGGCGATTAAACTGCTTTCATTCGGCGTCTCATCAAAAATGAAAATATTTTTGAAAACTACAAGTCTCATGGGTTTTAGTGGTGAAAAAATAATTTTAAAAATCGTTCGGGAAATGAGTTTACTCCCTGCTTACTTTCTTTGTATACATTCGACTATACGGGATTTACGGGAAATCGCGGGTTTTCGGTTGCCGGCGATTAAACTGCTTTCATTCGGCGTCTCATCAAAAATGAAAATATTTTTGAAAACTACAAGTCTCATGGGTTTTAGTGGTGAAAAAATAATTTTAAAAATCGTTCGGGAAATGAGTTTACTCCCTGCTTACTTTCTTTGTATACATTCGACTATACGGGCCGAGCCGGGATTTACGGGAAATCGCGGGTTTTCGGTTGCCGGCGATTAAACTGCTTTCATTCGGCGTCTCATCAAAAATGAAAATATTTTTGAAAACTACAAGTCTCATGGGTTTTAGTGGTGAAAAAATAATTTTAAAAATCGTTCGGGAAATGAGTTTACTCCCTGCTTACTTTCTTTGTATACATTCGACTATACGGGCCGACGGGATTTACGGGAAATCGCGGGTTTTCGGTTGCCGGCGATTAAACTGCTTTCATTCGGCGTCTCATCAAAAATGAAAATATTTTTGAAAACTACAAGTCTCATGGGTTTTAGTGGTGAAAAAATAATTTTAAAAATCGTTCGGGAAATGAGTTTACTCCCTGCTTACTTTCTTTGTATACATTCGACTATACGGGATTTACGGGAAATCGCGGGTTTTCGGTTGCCGGCGATTAAACTGCTTTCATTCGGCGTCTCATCAAAAATGAAAATATTTTTGAAAACTACAAGTCTCATGGGTTTTAGTGGTGAAAAAATAATTTTAAAAATCGTTCGGGAAATGAGTTTACTCCCTGCTTACTTTCTTTGTATACATTCGACTATACGGGCCGAGGGATTTACGGGAAATCGCGGGTTTTCGGTTGCCGGCGATTAAACTGCTTTCATTCGGCGTCTCATCAAAAATGAAAATATTTTTGAAAACTACAAGTCTCATGGGTTTTAGTGGTGAAAAAATAATTTTAAAAATCGTTCGGGAAATGAGTTTACTCCCTGCTTACTTTCTTTGTATACATTCGACTATACGGGCCGACGGGATTTACGGGAAATCGCGGGTTTTCGGTTGCCGGCGATTAAACTGCTTTCATTCGGCGTCTCATCAAAAATGAAAATATTTTTGAAAACTACAAGTCTCATGGGTTTTAGTGGTGAAAAAATAATTTTAAAAATCGTTCGGGAAATGAGTTTACTCCCTGCTTACTTTCTTTGTATACATTCGACTATACGGGATTTACGGGAAATCGCGGGTTTTCGGTTGCCGGCGATTAAACTGCTTTCATTCGGCGTCTCATCAAAAATGAAAATATTTTTGAAAACTACAAGTCTCATGGGTTTTAGTGGTGAAAAAATAATTTTAAAAATCGTTCGGGAAATGAGTTTACTCCCTGCTTACTTTCTTTGTATACATTCGACTATACGGGCCGACGGGATTTACGGGAAATCGCGGGTTTTCGGTTGCCGGCGATTAAACTGCTTTCATTCGGCGTCTCATCAAAAATGAAAATATTTTTGAAAACTACAAGTCTCATGGGTTTTAGTGGTGAAAAAATAATTTTAAAAATCGTTCGGGAAATGAGTTTACTCCCTGCTTACTTTCTTTGTATACATTCGACTATACGGGCCGAGCCGGGATTTACGGGAAATCGCGGGTTTTCGGTTGCCGGCGATTAAACTGCTTTCATTCGGCGTCTCATCAAAAATGAAAATATTTTTGAAAACTACAAGTCTCATGGGTTTTAGTGGTGAAAAAATAATTTTAAAAATCGTTCGGGAAATGAGTTTACTCCCTGCTTACTTTCTTTGTATACATTCGACTATACGGGATTTACGGGAAATCGCGGGTTTTCGGTTGCCGGCGATTAAACTGCTTTCATTCGGCGTCTCATCAAAAATGAAAATATTTTTGAAAACTAAATCATGTATTTGTGGTTATTATTTTTTAAAAATCGTTCGGGAAATGAGTTTACTCCCTGCTTACTTTCTTTGTATACATTCGACTATACGGGCCGACGGGATTTACGGGAAATCGCGGGTTTTCGGTTGCCGGCGATTAAACTGCTTTCATTCGGCGTCTCATCAAAAATGAAAATATTTTTGAAAACTACAAGTCTCATGGGTTTTAGTGGTGAAAAAATAATTTTAAAAATCGTTCGGGAAATGAGTTTACTCCCTGCTTACTTTCTTTGTATACATTCGACTATAGGCCGACGGGATTTACGGGAAATCGCGGGTTTTCGGTTGCCGGCGATTAAACTGCTTTCATTCGGCGTCTCATCAAAAATGAAAATATTTTTGAAAACTACAAGTCTCATGGGTTTTAGTGGTGAAAAAATTTTTAAAAATCGTTCGGGAAATGAGTTTACTCCCTGCTTACTTTCTTTGTATACATTCGACTATACGGGCCGAGCCGGGATTTACGGGAAATCGCGGGTTTTCGGTTGCCGGCGATTAAACTGCTTTCATTCGGCGTCTCATCAAAAATGAAAATATTTTTGAAAACTACAAGTCTCATGGGTTTTAGTGGTGAAAAAATAATTTTAAAAATCGTTCGGGAAATGAGTTTACTCCCTGCTTACTTTCTTTGTATACATTCGACTATACGGCCGACGGGATTTACGGGAAATCGCGGGTTTTCGGTTGCCGGCGATTAAACTGCTTTCATTCGGCGTCTCATCAAAAATGAAAATATTTTTGAAAACTACAAGTCTCATGGGTTTTAGTGGTGAAAAAATTTTTAAAAATCGTTCGGGAAATGAGTTTACTCCCTGCTTACTTTCTTTGTATACATTCGACTATACGGGATTTACGGGAAATCGCGGGTTTTCGGTTGCCGGCGATTAAACTGCTTTCATTCGGCGTCTCATCAAAAATGAAAATATTTTTGAAAACTACAAGTCTCATGGGTTTTAGTGGTGAAAAAATAATTTTAAAAATCGTTCGGGAAATGAGTTTACTCCCTGCTTACTTTCTTTGTATACATTCGACTATACGGCCGACGGGATTTACGGGAAATCGCGGGTTTTCGGTTGCCGGCGATTAAACTGCTTTCATTCGGCGTCTCATCAAAAATGAAAATATTTTTGAAAACTACAAGTCTCATGGGTTTTAGTGGTGAAAAAATAATTTTAAAAATCGTTCGGGAAATGAGTTTACTCCCTGTACTTTCTTTGTATACATTCGACTATACGGGCCGAGCCGGGATTTACGGGAAATCGCGGGTTTTCGGTTGCCGGCGATTAAACTGCTTTCATTCGGCGTCTCATCAAAAATGAAAATATTTTTGAAAACTACAAGTCTCATGGGTTTTAGTGGTGAAAAAATAATTTTAAAAATCGTTCGGGAAATGAGTTTACTCCCTGCTTACTTTCTTTGTATACATTCGACTATACGGGCCGAGCCGGGATTTACGGGAAATCGCGGGTTTTCGGTTGCCGGCGATTAAACTGCTTTCATTCGGCGTCTCATCAAAAATGAAAATATTTTTGAAAACTACAAGTCTCATGGGTTTTAGTGGTGAAAAAATAATTTTAAAAATCGTTCGGGAAATGAGTTTACTCCCTGCTTACTTTCTTTGTATACATTCGACTATACGGGCCCGGGATTTACGGGAAATCGCGGGTTTTCGGTTGCCGGCGATTAAACTGCTTTCATTCGGCGTCTCATCAAAAATGAAAATATTTTTGAAAACTACAAGTCTCATGGGTTTTAGTGGTGAAAAAATAATTTTAAAAATCGTTCGGGAAATGAGTTTACTCCCTGCTTACTTTCTTTGTATACATTCGACTATACGGGCCGACGGGATTTACGGGAAATCGCGGGTTTTCGGTTGCCGGCGATTAAACTGCTTTCATTCGGCGTCTCATCAAAAATGAAAATATTTTTGAAAACTACAAGTCTCATGGGTTTTAGTGGTGAAAAAATAATTTTAAAAATCGTTCGGGAAATGAGTTTACTCCCTGCTTACTTTCTTTGTATACATTCGACTATACGGGCCGACCGGGATTTACGGGAAATCGCGGGTTTTCGGTTGCCGCGATTAAACTGCTTTCATTCGGCGTCTCATCAAAAATGAAAATATTTTTGAAAACTACAAGTCTCATGGGTTTTAGTGGTGAAAAAATAATTTTAAAAATCGTTCGGGAAATGAGTTTACTCCCTGTACTTTCTTTGTATACATTCGACTATACGGGCCGAGCCGGGATTTACGGGAAATCGCGGGTTTTCGGTTGCCGGCGATTAAACTGCTTTCATTCGGCGTCTCATCAAAAATGAAAATATTTTTGAAAACTACAAGTCTCATGGGTTTTAGTGGTGAAAAAATAATTTTAAAAATCGTTCGGGAAATGAGTTTACTCCCTGCTTACTTTCTTTGTATACATTCGACTATACGGGATTTACGGGAAATCGCGGGTTTTCGGTTGCCGGCGATTAAACTGCTTTCATTCGGCGTCTCATCAAAAATGAAAATATTTTTGAAAACTACAAGTCTCATGGGTTTTAGTGGTGAAAAAATAATTTTAAAAATCGTTCGGGAAATGAGTTTACTCCCTGCTTACTTTCTTTGTATACATTCGACTATACGGGATTTACGGGAAATCGCGGGTTTTCGGTTGCCGGCGATTAAACTGCTTTCATTCGGCGTCTCATCAAAAATGAAAATATTTTTGAAAACTACAAGTCTCATGGGTTTTAGTGGTGAAAAAATAATTTTAAAAATCGTTCGGGAAATGAGTTTACTCCCTGCTTACTTTCTTTGTATACATTCGACTATACCGATCCGGGATTTACGGGAAATCGCGGGTTTTCGGTTGCCGGCGATTAAACTGCTTTCATTCGGCGTCTCATCAAAAATGAAAATATTTTTGAAAACTACAAGTCTCATGGGTTTTAGTGGTGAAAAAATAATTTTAAAAATCGTTCGGGAAATGAGTTTACTCCCTGCTTACTTTCTTTGTATACATTCGACTATACGGGCGACGGGATTTACGGGAAATCGCGGGTTTTCGGTTGCCGGCGATTAAACTGCTTTCATTCGGCGTCTCATCAAAAATGAAAATATTTTTGAAAACTACAAGTCTCATGGGTTTTAGTGGTGAAAAAATAATTTTAAAAATCGTTCGGGAAATGAGTTTACTCCCTGCTTACTTTCTTTGTATACATTCGACTATACGGGCCGACGGGATTTACGGGAAATCGCGGGTTTTCGGTTGCCGGCGATTAAACTGCTTTCATTCGGCGTCTCATCAAAAATGAAAATATTTTTGAAAACTACAAGTCTCATGGGTTTTAGTGGTGAAAAAATAATTTTAAAAATCGTTCGGGAAATGAGTTTACTCCCTGCTTACTTTCTTTGTATACATTCGACTATACGGCCGAGCGGGATTTACGGGAAATCGCGGGTTTTCGGTTGCCGGCGATTAAACTGCTTTCATTCGGCGTCTCATCAAAAATGAAAATATTTTTGAAAACTACAAGTCTCATGGGTTTTAGTGGTGAAAAAATAATTTTAAAAATCGTTCGGGAAATGAGTTTACTCCCTGCTTACTTTCTTTGTATACATTCGACTATACGGGCCGACGGGATTTACGGGAAATCGCGGGTTTTCGGTTGCCGGCGATTAAACTGCTTTCATTCGGCGTCTCATCAAAAATGAAAATATTTTTGAAAACTACAAGTCTCATGGGTTTTAGTGGTGAAAAAATAATTTTAAAAATCGTTCGGGAAATGAGTTTACTCCCTGCTTACTTTCTTTGTATACATTCGACTATACGGGCCGAGCCGGGATTTACGGGAAATCGCGGGTTTTCGGTTGCCGGCGATTAAACTGCTTTCATTCGGCGTCTCATCAAAAATGAAAATATTTTTGAAAACTACAAGTCTCATGGGTTTTAGTGGTGAAAAAATAATTTTAAAAATCGTTCGGGAAATGAGTTTACTCCCTGTACTTTCTTTGTATACATTCGACTATACGGCCGACGGGATTTACGGGAAATCGCGGGTTTTCGGTTGCCGGCGATTAAACTGCTTTCATTCGGCGTCTCATCAAAAATGAAAATATTTTTGAAAACTACAAGTCTCATGGGTTTTAGTGGTGAAAAAATAATTTTAAAAATCGTTCGGGAAATGAGTTTACTCCCTGCTTACTTTCTTTGTATACATTCGACTATACGGCGAGGGATTTACGGGAAATCGCGGGTTTTCGGTTGCCGGCGATTAAACTGCTTTCATTCGGCGTCTCATCAAAAATGAAAATATTTTTGAAAACTACAAGTCTCATGGGTTTTAGTGGTGAAAAAATAATTTTAAAAATCGTTCGGGAAATGAGTTTACTCCCTGCTTACTTTCTTTGTATACATTCGACTATACGGGATTTACGGGAAATCGCGGGTTTTCGGTTGCCGGCGATTAAACTGCTTTCATTCGGCGTCTCATCAAAAATGAAAATATTTTTGAAAACTACAAGTCTCATGGGTTTTAGTGGTGAAAAAATAATTTTAAAAATCGTTCGGGAAATGAGTTTACTCCCTGCTTACTTTCTTTGTATACATTCGACTATACGGGCCGACGGGATTTACGGGAAATCGCGGGTTTTCGGTTGCCGGCGATTAAACTGCTTTCATTCGGCGTCTCATCAAAAATGAAAATATTTTTGAAAACTACAAGTCTCATGGGTTTTAGTGGTGAAAAAATAATTTTAAAAATCGTTCGGGAAATGAGTTTACTCCCTGCTTACTTTCTTTGTATACATTCGACTATACGGGCCGAGGGATTTACGGGAAATCGCGGGTTTTCGGTTGCCGGCGATTAAACTGCTTTCATTCGGCGTCTCATCAAAAATGAAAATATTTTTGAAAACTACAAGTCTCATGGGTTTTAGTGGTGAAAAAATAATTTTAAAAATCGTTCGGGAAATGAGTTTACTCCCTGCTTACTTTCTTTGTATACATTCGACTATACGGGCCGACGGGATTTACGGGAAATCGCGGGTTTTCGGTTGCCGGCGATTAAACTGCTTTCATTCGGCGTCTCATCAAAAATGAAAATATTTTTGAAAACTACAAGTCTCATGGGTTTTAGTGGTGAAAAAATAATTTTAAAAATCGTTCGGGAAATGAGTTTACTCCCTGCTTACTTTCTTTGTATACATTCGACTATACGGGCCGACGGGATTTACGGGAAATCGCGGGTTTTCGGTTGCCGGCGATTAAACTGCTTTCATTCGGCGTCTCATCAAAAATGAAAATATTTTTGAAAACTACAAGTCTCATGGGTTTTAGTGTGTGAAAAATAATTTTAAAAATCGTTCGGGAAATGAGTTTACTCCCTGCTTACTTTCTTTGTATACATTCGACTATACGGCCGATCCGGGATTTACGGGAAATCGCGGGTTTTCGGTTGCCGGCGATTAAACTGCTTTCATTCGGCGTCTCATCAAAAATGAAAATATTTTTGAAAACTACAAGTCTCATGGGTTTTAGTGGTGAAAAAATAATTTTAAAAATCGTTCGGGAAATGAGTTTACTCCCTGCTTACTTTCTTTGTATACATTCGACTATACGGGCCGACGGGATTTACGGGAAATCGCGGGTTTTCGGTTGCCGGCGATTAAACTGCTTTCATTCGGCGTCTCATCAAAAATGAAAATATTTTTGAAAACTACAAGTCTCATGGGTTTTAGTGGTGAAAAAATAATTTTAAAAATCGTTCGGGAAATGAGTTTACTCCCTGCTTACTTTCTTTGTATACATTCGACTATACGGGCCGACGGGATTTACGGGAAATCGCGGGTTTTCGGTTGCCGGCGATTAAACTGCTTTCATTCGGCGTCTCATCAAAAATGAAAATATTTTTGAAAACTACAAGTCTCATGGGTTTTAGTGGTGAAAAAATAATTTTAAAAATCGTTCGGGAAATGAGTTTACTCCCTGCTTACTTTCTTTGTATACATTCGACTATCCGACGGGATTTACGGGAAATCGCGGGTTTTCGGTTGCCGGCGATTAAACTGCTTTCATTCGGCGTCTCATCAAAAATGAAAATATTTTTGAAAACTACAAGTCTCATGGGTTTTAGTGGTGAAAAAATAATTTTAAAAATCGTTCGGGAAATGAGTTTACTCCCTGCTTACTTTCTTTGTATACATTCGACTATACGGGCCGACGGGATTTACGGGAAATCGCGGGTTTTCGGTTGCCGGCGATTAAACTGCTTTCATTCGGCGTCTCATCAAAAATGAAAATATTTTTGAAAACTACAAGTCTCATGGGTTTTAGTGGTGAAAAAATAATTTTAAAAATCGTTCGGGAAATGAGTTTACTCCCTGCTTACTTTCTTTGTATACATTCGACTATACGGACGGGATTTACGGGAAATCGCGGGTTTTCGGTTGCCGGCGATTAAACTGCTTTCATTCGGCGTCTCATCAAAAATGAAAATATTTTTGAAAACTACAAGTCTCATGGGTTTTAGTGGTGAAAAAATAATTTTAAAAATCGTTCGGGAAATGAGTTTACTCCCTGCTTACTTTCTTTGTATACATTCGACTATACGGGCCGTCGGGATTTACGGGAAATCGCGGGTTTTCGGTTGCCGGCGATTAAACTGCTTTCATTCGGCGTCTCATCAAAAATGAAAATATTTTTGAAAACTACAAGTCTCATGGGTTTTAGTGGTGAAAAAATAATTTTAAAAATCGTTCGGGAAATGAGTTTACTCCCTGCTTACTTTCTTTGTATACATTCGACTATACGGGCCGACGGGATTTACGGGAAATCGCGGGTTTTCGGTTGCCGGCGATTAAACTGCTTTCATTCGGCGTCTCATCAAAAATGAAAATATTTTTGAAAACTACAAGTCTCATGGGTTTTAGTGGTGAAAAAATAATTTTAAAAATCGTTCGGGAAATGAGTTTACTCCCTGCTTACTTTCTTTGTATACATTCGACTATACGGCCGATCCGGGATTTACGGGAAATCGCGGGTTTTCGGTTGCCGGCGATTAAACTGCTTTCATTCGGCGTCTCATCAAAATGAAAATATTTTTGAAAACTACAAGTCTCATGGGTTTTAGTGGTGAAAAAATAATTTTAAAAATCGTTCGGGAAATGAGTTTACTCCCTGCTTACTTTCTTTGTATACATTCGACTATACACGGGATTTACGGGAAATCGCGGGTTTTCGGTTGCCGGCGATTAAACTGCTTTCATTCGGCGTCTCATCAAAAATGAAAATATTTTTGAAAACTACAAGTCTCATGGGTTTTAGTGGTGAAAAAATAATTTTAAAAATCGTTCGGGAAATGAGTTTACTCCCTGCTTACTTTCTTTGTATACATTCGACTATACGGGATTTACGGGAAATCGCGGGTTTTCGGTTGCCGGCGATTAAACTGCTTTCATTCGGCGTCTCATCAAAAATGAAAATATTTTTGAAAACTACAAGTCTCATGGGTTTTAGTGGTGAAAAAATAATTTTAAAAATCGTTCGGGAAATGAGTTTACTCCCTGCTTACTTTCTTTGTATACATTCGACTATACGGGCCGAGCCGGGATTTACGGGAAATCGCGGGTTTTCGGTTGCCGGCGATTAAACTGCTTTCATTCGGCGTCTCATCAAAAATGAAAATATTTTTGAAAACTACAAGTCTCATGGGTTTTAGTGGTGAAAAAATAATTTTAAAAATCGTTCGGGAAATGAGTTTACTCCCTGCTTACTTTCTTTGTATACATTCGACTATACGGCCGAGCCGGATTTACGGGAAATCGCGGGTTTTCGGTTGCCGGCGATTAAACTGCTTTCATTCGGCGTCTCATCAAAAATGAAAATATTTTTGAAAACTACAAGTCTCATGGGTTTTAGTGTGTGAAAAATAATTTTAAAAATCGTTCGGGAAATGAGTTTACTCCCTGCTTACTTTCTTTGTATACATTCGACTATACGGGCCGACCGGGATTTACGGGAAATCGCGGGTTTTCGGTTGCCGGCGATTAAACTGCTTTCATTCGGCGTCTCATCAAAAAAAAATATTTTTGAAAACTACAAGTCTCATGGGTTTTAGTGGTGAAAAAATAATTTTAAAAATCGTTCGGGAAATGAGTTTACTCCCTGCTTACTTTCTTTGTATACATTCGACTATACGGCCGACGGGATTTACGGGAAATCGCGGGTTTTCGGTTGCCGGCGATTAAACTGCTTTCATTCGGCGTCTCATCAAAAATGAAAATATTTTTGAAAACTACAAGTCTCATGGGTTTTAGTGGTGAAAAAATAATTTTAAAAATCGTTCGGGAAATGAGTTTACTCCCTGCTTACTTTCTTTGTATACATTCGACTATACGGGCCGAGCGGGATTTACGGGAAATCGCGGGTTTTCGGTTGCCGGCGATTAAACTGCTTTCATTCGGCGTCTCATCAAAAATGAAAATATTTTTGAAAACTACAAGTCTCATGGGTTTTAGTGGTGAAAAAATAATTTTAAAAATCGTTCGGGAAATGAGTTTACTCCCTGCTTACTTTCTTTGTATACATTCGACTATACGGCCGAGCCGGGATTTACGGGAAATCGCGGGTTTTCGGTTGCCGGCGATTAAACTGCTTTCATTCGGCGTCTCATCAAAAATGAAAATATTTTTGAAAACTACAAGTCTCATGGGTTTTAGTGGTGAAAAAATAATTTTAAAAATCGTTCGGGAAATGAGTTTACTCCCTGCTTACTTTCTTTGTATACATTCGACTATACGGGCCGAGCCGGGATTTACGGGAAATCGCGGGTTTTCGGTTGCCGGCGATTAAACTGCTTTCATTCGGCGTCTCATCAAAAATGAAAATATTTTTGAAAACTACAAGTCTCATGGGTTTTAGTGGTGAAAAAATAATTTTAAAAATCGTTCGGGAAATGAGTTTACTCCCTGCTTACTTTCTTTGTATACATTCGACTATACGGGCCGACGGGATTTACGGGAAATCGCGGGTTTTCGGTTGCCGGCGATTAAACTTTTCATTCGGCGTCTCATCAAAAATGAAAATATTTTTGAAAACTACAAGTCTCATGGGTTTTAGTGGTGAAAAAATAATTTTAAAAATCGTTCGGGAAATGAGTTTACTCCCTGCTTACTTTCTTTGTATACATTCGACTATACGGGCCGAGCCGGGATTTACGGGAAATCGCGGGTTTTCGGTTGCCGGCGATTAAACTGCTTTCATTCGGCGTCTCATCAAAAATGAAAATATTTTTGAAAACTACAAGTCTCATGGGTTTTAGTGGTGAAAAAATAATTTTAAAAATCGTTCGGGAAATGAGTTTACTCCCTGCTTACTTTCTTTGTATACATTCGACTATACGGCCGAGGGATTTACGGGAAATCGCGGGTTTTCGGTTGCCGGCGATTAAACTGCTTTCATTCGGCGCGTCTCATCAAAAATGAAAATATTTTTGAAAACTACAAGTCTCATGGGTTTTAGTGGTGAAAAAATAATTTTAAAAATCGTTCGGGAAATGAGTTTACTCCCTGTACTTTCTTTGTATACATTCGACTATACGGCCGAGCCGGGATTTACGGGAAATCGCGGGTTTTCGGTTGCCGGCGATTAAACTGCTTTCATTCGGCGTCTCATCAAAAATGAAAATATTTTTGAAAACTACAAGTCTCATGGGTTTTAGTGGTGAAAAAATAATTTTAAAAATCGTTCGGGAAATGAGTTTACTCCCTGCTTACTTTCTTTGTATACATTCGACTATACGGGCCGAGCCGGGATTTACGGGAAATCGCGGGTTTTCGGTTGCCGGCGATTAAACTGCTTTCATTCGGCGTCTCATCAAAAATGAAAATATTTTTGAAAACTACAAGTCTCATGGGTTTTAGTGGTGAAAAAATAATTTTAAAAATCGTTCGGGAAATGAGTTTACTCCCTGCTTACTTTCTTTGTATACATTCGACTATACGGGCCGAGCCGGGATTTACGGGAAATCGCGGGTTTTCGGTTGCCGGCGATTAAACTGCTTTCATTCGGCGTCTCATCAAAAATGAAAATATTTTTGAAAACTACAAGTCTCATGGGTTTTAGTGGTGAAAAAATAATTTTAAAAATCGTTCGGGAAATGAGTTTACTCCCTGCTTACTTTCTTTGTATACATTCGACTATACGGGCCGACGGGATTTACGGGAAATCGCGGGTTTTCGGTTGCCGGCGATTAAACTGCTTTCATTCGGCGTCTCATCAAAAATGAAAATATTTTTGAAAACTACAAGTCTCATGGGTTTTAGTGGTGAAAAAATAATTTTAAAAATCGTTCGGGAAATGAGTTTACTCCCTGCTTACTTTCTTTGTATACATTCGACTATAGGCCGATCCGGGATTTACGGGAAATCGCGGGTTTTCGGTTGCCGGCGATTAAACTGCTTTCATTCGGCGTCTCATCAAAAATGAAAATATTTTTGAAAACTACAAGTCTCATGGGTTTTAGTGGTGAAAAAATAATTTTAAAAATCGTTCGGGAAATGAGTTTACTCCCTGCTTACTTTCTTTGTATACATTCGACTATACGGGATTTACGGGAAATCGCGGGTTTTCGGTTGCCGGCGATTAAACTGCTTTCATTCGGCGTCTCATCAAAAATGAAAATATTTTTGAAAACTACAAGTCTCATGGGTTTTAGTGGTGAAAAAATAATTTTAAAAATCGTTCGGGAAATGAGTTTACTCCCTGCTTACTTTCTTTGTATACATTCGACTATACGGGCCGAGCCGGGATTTACGGGAAATCGCGGGTTTTCGGTTGCCGGCGATTAAACTGCTTTCATTCGGCGTCTCATCAAAAATGAAAATATTTTTGAAAACTACAAGTCTCATGGGTTTTAGTGGTGAAAAAATAATTTTAAAAATCGTTCGGGAAATGAGTTTACTCCCTGCTTACTTTCTTTGTATACATTCGACTATACGACGGGATTTACGGGAAATCGCGGGTTTTCGGTTGCCGGCGATTAAACTGCTTTCATTCGGCGTCTCATCAAAAATGAAAATATTTTTGAAAACTACAAGTCTCATGGGTTTTAGTGGTGAAAAAATAATTTTAAAAATCGTTCGGGAAATGAGTTTACTCCCTGTACTTTCTTTGTATACATTCGACTATACGGCCGACGGGATTTACGGGAAATCGCGGGTTTTCGGTTCGGCGATTAAACTGCTTTCATTCGGCGTCTCATCAAAAATGAAAATATTTTGAAAACTACAAGTCTCATGGGTTTTAGTGGTGAAAAAATAATTTTAAAAATCGTTCGGGAAATGAGTTTACTCCCTGCTTACTTTCTTTGTATACATTCGACTATACGGGCCGACGGGATTTACGGGAAATCGCGGGTTTTCGGTTGCCGGCGATTAAACTGCTTTCATTCGGCGTCTCATCAAAAATGAAAATTTTTTGAAAACTACAAGTCTCATGGGTTTTAGTGGTGAAAAAATAATTTTAAAAATCGTTCGGGAAATGAGTTTACTCCCTGCTTACTTTCTTTGTATACATTCGACTATACGGGCCGACGGGATTTACGGGAAATCGCGGGTTTTCGGTTGCCGGCGATTAAACTGCTTTCATTCGGCGTCTCATCAAAAATGAAAATATTTTTGAAAACTACAAGTCTCATGGGTTTTAGTGGTGAAAAAATAATTTTAAAAATCGTTCGGGAAATGAGTTTACTCCCTGCTTACTTTCTTTGTATACATTCGACTATACGGGCCGGGATTTACGGGAAATCGCGGGTTTTCGGTTGCCGGCGATTAAACTGCTTTCATTCGGCGTCTCATCAAAAATGAAAATATTTTTGAAAACTACAAGTCTCATGGGTTTTAGTGGTGAAAAAATAATTTTAAAAATCGTTCGGGAAATGAGTTTACTCCCTGCTTACTTTCTTTGTATACATTCGACTATACGGGATTTACGGGAAATCGCGGGTTTTCGGTTGCCGGCGATTAAACTGCTTTCATTCGGCGTCTCATCAAAATGAAAATATTTTTGAAAACTACAAGTCTCATGGGTTTTAGTGTGAAAAAATAATTTAAAAATCGTTCGGGAAATGAGTTTACTCCCTGCTTACTTTTTTGTATTACATTCGACTATACGGGCCGACCGGGATTTACGGGAAATCGCGGGTTTTCGGTTTCCGGCGATTAAACTGCTTTCATTCGGCGTCTCATCAAAAATGAAAATATTTTTGAAAACTACAAGTCTCATGGGTTTTAGTGGTGAAAAAATAATTTTAAAAATCGTTCGGGAAATGAGTTTACTCCTGCTTACTTTCTTTGTATACATTCGACTATACGGGCCGATCCCGGGATTTACGGAAATCGCGGGTTTTCGGTTGCCGGCGATTAAACTGCTTTCATTCGGCGTCTCATCAAAAATGAAAATATTTTTGAAAACTACAAGTCTCATGGGTTTTAGTGGTGAAAAAATAATTTTAAAAATCGTTCGGGAAATGAGTTTACTCCCTGCTTACTTTCTTTGTATACATTCGACTATACGGGATTTACGGGAAATCGCGGGTTTTCGGTTGCCGGCGATTAAACTGCTTTCATTCGGCGTCTCATCAAAAATGAAAATATTTTTGAAAACTACAAGTCTCATGGGTTTTAGTGGTGAAAAAATAATTTTAAAAATCGTTCGGGAAATGAGTTTACTCCCTGCTTACTTTCTTGTATACATTCGACTATACGGCGACGGGATTTACGGGAAATCGCGGGTTTTCGGTTGCCGGCGATTAAACTGCTTTCATTCGGCGTCTCATCAAAAATGAAAATATTTTTGAAAACTACAAGTCTCATGGGTTTTAGTGGTGAAAAAATAATTTTAAAAATCGTTCGGGAAATGAGTTTACTCCCTGCTTACTTTCTTTGTATACATTCGACTATACGGGAATTTACGGGAAATCGCGGGTTTTCGGTTTGCCGGCGATTAAACTGCTTTCATTCGCGTCTCATCAAAAATGAAAATATTTTTGAAAACTACAAGTCTCATGGGTTTTAGTGGTGAAAAAATAATTTTAAAAATCGTTCGGGAAATGAGTTTACTCCCTGCTTACTTTCTTTGTATACATTCGACTATACGGGCCGACGGGATTTACGGGAAATCGCGGGTTTTCGGTTGCCGGCGATTAAACTGCTTTCATTCGGCGTCTCATCAAAAATGAAAATATTTTTGAAAACTACAAGTCTCATGGGTTTTAGTGGTGAAAAAATAATTTTAAAAATCGTTCGGGAAATGAGTTTACTCCCTGCTTACTTTCTTTGTATACATTCGACTATACGGGATTTACGGGAAATCGCGGGTTTTCGGTTGCCGGCGATTAAACTGCTTTCATTCGGCGTCTCATCAAAAATGAAAATATTTTTGAAAACTACAAGTCTCATGGGTTTTAGTGGTGAAAAAATAATTTTAAAAATCGTTCGGGAAATGAGTTTACTCCCTGCTTACTTTCTTTGTATACATTCGACTATACGGCCGAGGATTTACGGGAAATCGCGGGTTTTCGGTTGCCGGCGATTAAACTGCTTTCATTCGGCGTCTCATCAAAAATGAAAATTTTTGAAAACTACAAGTCTCATGGGTTTTAGTGGTGAAAAAATAATTTTAAAAATCGTTCGGGAAATGAGTTTACTCCCTGCTTACTTTCTTTGTATACATTCGACTATACGGGATTTACGGGAAATCGCGGGTTTTCGGTTGCCGGCGATTAAACTGCTTTCATTCGGCGTCTCATCAAAAATGAAAATATTTTTAAAACTACAAGTCTCATGGTTTTAGTGGTGAAAAAATAATTTTAAAAATCGTTCGGGAAATGAGTTTACTCCCTGCTTACTTTCTTTGTATACATTCGACTATACGGGATTTACGGGAAATCGCGGGTTTTCGGTTGCCGGCGATTAAACTGCTTTCATTCGGCGTCTCATCAAAAATGAAAATATTTTTGAAAACTACAAGTCTCATGGGTTTTAGTGGTGAAAAAATAATTTTAAAAATCGTTCGGGAAATGAGTTTACTCCCTGCTTACTTTCTTTGTATACATTCGACTATACGGGCCGAGCCGGGATTTACGGGAAATCGCGGGTTTTCGGTTGCCGGCGATTAAACTGCTTTCATTCGGCGTCTCATCAAAAATGAAAATATTTTTGAAAACTACAAGTCTCATGGGTTTTAGTGGTGAAAAAATAATTTTAAAAATCGTTCGGGAAATGAGTTTACTCCCTGCTTACTTTCTTTGTATACATTCGACTATAGGCGACCGGGATTTACGGGAAATCGCGGGTTTTCGGTTGCCGGCGATTAAACTGCTTTCATTCGGCGTCTCATCAAAAATGAAAATATTTTTGAAAACTACAAGTCTCATGGGTTTTAGTGGTGAAAAAATAATTTTAAAAATCGTTCGGGAAATGAGTTTACTCCCTGCTTACTTTCTTTGTATACATTCGACTATACGGGCCGACGGGATTTACGGGAAATCGCGGGTTTTCGGTTGCCGGCGATTAAACTGCTTTCATTCGGCGTCTCATCAAAAATGAAAATTTTTGAAAACTACAAGTCTCATGGGTTTTAGTGGTGAAAAAATAATTTTAAAAATCGTTCGGGAAATGAGTTTACTCCCTGCTTACTTTCTTTGTATACATTCGACTATACGGGCCGATCCGGGATTTACGGGAAATCGCGGGTTTTCGGTTGCCGGCGATTAAACTGCTTTCATTCGGCGTCTCATCAAAAATGAAAATATTTTTGAAAACTACAAGTCTCATGGGTTTTAGTGGTGAAAAAATAATTTTAAAAATCGTTCGGGAAATGAGTTTACTCCCTGCTTACTTTCTTTGTATACATTCGACTATACGGGATTTACGGGAAATCGCGGGTTTTCGGTTGCCGGCGATTAAACTGCTTTCATTCGGCGTCTCATCAAAAATGAAAATATTTTTGAAAACTACAAGTCTCATGGGTTTTAGTGGTGAAAAAATAATTTTAAAAATCGTTCGGGAAATGAGTTTACTCCCTGCTTACTTTCTTTGTATACATTCGACTATACGGGATTTACGGGAAATCGCGGGTTTTCGGTTGCCGGCGATTAAACTGCTTTCATTCGGCGTCTCATCAAAAATGAAAATATTTTTGAAAACTACAAGTCTCATGGGTTTTAGTGGTGAAAAAATAATTTTAAAAATCGTTCGGGAAATGAGTTTACTCCCTGTACTTTCTTTGTATACATTCACTAACGGGCCGAGCCGGGATTTACGGGAAATCGCGGGTTTTCGGTTGGGCGATTAAACTGCTTTCATTCGGCGTCTCATCAAAAATGAAAATATTTTTGAAAACTACAAGTCTCATGGGTTTTAGTGGTGAAAAAATAATTTTAAAAATCGTTCGGGAAATGAGTTTACTCCCTGCTTACTTTCTTTGTATACATTCGACTATACGGGCCGACCGGGATTTACGGGAAATCGCGGGTTTTCGGTTGCCGGCGATTAAACTGCTTTCATTCGGCGTCTCATCAAAAATGAAAATATTTTTGAAAACTACAAGTCTCATGGGTTTTAGTGGTGAAAAAATAATTTTAAAAATCGTTCGGGAAATGAGTTTACTCCCTGCTTACTTTCTTTGTATACATTCGACTATACGGGATTTACGGGAAATCGCGGGTTTTCGGTTGCCGGCGATTAAACTGCTTTCATTCGGCGTCTCATCAAAAATGAAAATATTTTTGAAAACTACAAGTCTCATGGGTTTTAGTGGTGAAAAAATAATTTTAAAAATCGTTCGGGAAATGAGTTTACTCCCTGCTTACTTTCTTTGTATACATTCGACATACGGGCCGACGGGATTTACGGAAATCGCGGGTTTTCGGTTGCCGGCGATTAAACTGCTTTCATTCGGCGTCTCATCAAAAATGAAAATATTTTTGAAAACTACAAGTCTCATGGGTTTTAGTGGTGAAAAAATAATTTTAAAAATCGTTCGGGAAATGAGTTTACTCCCTGCTTACTTTCTTTGTATACATTCGACTATACGGGCCGAGGATTTACGGGAAATCGCGGGTTTTCGGTTGCCGGCGATTAAACTGCTTTCATTCGGCGTCTCATCAAAAATGAAAATATTTTTGAAAACTACAAGTCTCATGGGTTTTAGTGGTGAAAAAATAATTTTAAAAATCGTTCGGGAAATGAGTTTACTCCCTGCTTACTTTCTTTGTATACATTCGACTATACGGGATTTACGGGAAATCGCGGGTTTTCGGTTGCCGGCGATTAAACTGCTTTCATTCGGCGTCTCATCAAAAATGAAAATATTTTTGAAAACTACAAGTCTCATGGGTTTTAGTGGTGAAAAAATAATTTTAAAAATCGTTCGGGAAATGAGTTTACTCCCTGCTTACTTTCTTTGTATACATTCGACTATACGGGCGGGATTTACGGGAAATCGCGGGTTTTCGGTTGCCGGCGATTAAACTGCTTTCATTCAGCGTCTCATAAAAAAAAAAATATTTTTGAAAACTACAAGTCTCATGGGTTTTAGTGGTGAAAAAATAATTTTAAAAATCGTTCGGGAAATGAGTTTACTCCCTGCTTACTTTCTTTGTATACATTCGACTATACGGGATTTACGGGAAATAGCGGGTTTCGGTTGCCGGCGATTAAACTGGTTTCGTTCGGCGTCTCATCAAAAATGAAAATATTTTTGAAAACTACAAGTCTCATGGGTTTTAGTGGTGAAAAAATAATTTTAAAAATCGTTCGGGAAATGAGTTTACTCCCTGCTTACTTTCTTTGTATACATTCGACTATACGGGATTTACGGGAAATCGCGGGTTTTCGGTTGCCGGCGATTAAACTGCTTTCATTCGGCGTCTCATCAAAAATGAAAATATTTTTGAAAACTACAAGTCTCATGGGTTTTAGTGGTGAAAAAATAATTTTAAAAATCGTTCGGGAAATGAGTTTACTCCCTGCTTACTTTCTTTGTATACATTCGACTATACGGGCCGACCGGGATTTACGGGAAATCGCGGGTTTTCGGTTGCCGGCGATTAAACTGCTTTCATTCGGCGTCTCATCAAAAATGAAAATATTTTTGAAAACTACAAGTCTCATGGGTTTTAGTGGTGAAAAAATAATTTTAAAAATCGTTCGGGAAATGAGTTTACTCCCTGCTTACTTTCTTTGTATACATTCGACTATACGGGCCGATCCGGGATTTACGGGAAATCGCGGGTTTTCGGTTGCCGGCGATTAAACTGCTTTCATTCGGCGTCTCATCAAAAATGAAAATATTTTTGAAAACTACAAGTCTCATGGGTTTTAGTGGTGAAAAAATAATTTTAAAAATCGTTCGGGAAATGAGTTTACTCCCTGCTTACTTTCTTTGTATACATTCGACTATACGGGATTTACGGGAAATCGCGGGTTTTCGGTTGCCGGCGATTAAACTGCTTTCATTCGGCGTCTCATCAAAAATGAAAATATTTTTGAAAACTACAAGTCTCATGGGTTTTAGTGGTGAAAAAATAATTTTAAAAATCGTTCGGGAAATGAGTTTACTCCCTGCTTACTTTCTTTGTATACATTCGACTATACGGGCCGAGCGGGATTTACGGGAAATCGCGGGTTTTCGGTTGCCGGCGATTAAACTGCTTTCATTCGGCGTCTCATCAAAAATGAAAATATTTTTGAAAACTACAAGTCTCATGGGTTTTAGTGGTGAAAAAATAATTTTAAAAATCGTTCGGGAAATGAGTTTACTCCCTGCTTACTTTCTTTGTATACATTCGACTATACGGGATTTACGGGAAATCGCGGGTTTTCGGTTGCCGGCGATTAAACTGCTTTCATTCGGCGTCTCATCAAAAATGAAAATATTTTTGAAAACTACAAGTCTCATGGGTTTTAGTGGTGAAAAAATAATTTTAAAAATCGTTCGGGAAATGAGTTTACTCCCTGCTTACTTTCTTTGTATACATTCGACTATACGGGCCGAGTCCGGGATTTACGGGAAATCGCGGGTTTTCGGTTGCCGGCGATTAAACTGCTTTCATTCGGCGTCTCATCAAAAATGAAAATATTTTTGAAAACTACAAGTCTCATGGGTTTTAGTGGTGAAAAAATAATTTTAAAAATCGTTCGGGAAATGAGTTTACTCCCTGCTTACTTTCTTTGTATACATTCGACTATCCGATTTACGGGAAATCGCGGGTTTTCGGTTGCCGGCGATTAAACTGCTTTCATTCGGCGTCTCATCAAAAATGAAAATATTTTTGAAAACTACAAGTCTCATGGGTTTTAGTGGTGAAAAAATAATTTTAAAAATCGTTCGGGAAATGAGTTTACTCCCTGCTTACTTTCTTTGTATACATTCAACTATACGGGATTTACGGGAAATCGCGGGTTTTCGGTTGCCGGCGATTAAACTGCTTTCATTCGGCGTCTCATCAAAAATGAAAATTTTTTGAAAACTACAAGTCTCATGGGTTTTAGTGGTGAAAAAATAATTTTAAAAATCGTTCGGGAAATGAGTTTACTCCCTGCTTACTTTCTTTGTATACATTCGACTATACGGGCCGATCCGGGATTTACGGGAAATCGCGGGTTTTCGGTTGCCGGCGATTAAACTGCTTTCATTCGGCGTCTCATCAAAAATGAAAATATTTTTGAAAACTACAAGTCTCATGGGTTTTAGTGGTGAAAAAATAATTTTAAAAATCGTTCGGGAAATGAGTTTACTCCCTGCTTACTTTCTTTGTATACATTCGACTATACGGGATTTACGGGAAATCGCGGGTTTTCGGTTGCCGGCGATTAAACTGCTTTCATTCGGCGTCTCATCAAAAATGAAAATATTTTTGAAAACTACAAGTCTCATGGGTTTTAGTGGTGAAAAAATAATTTTAAAAATCGTTCGGGAAATGAGTTTACTCCCTGCTTACTTTCTTTGTATACATTCGACTATACGGGCCGATCCGGGATTTACGGGAAATCGCGGGTTTTCGGTTGCCGGCGATTAAACTGCTTTCATTCGGCGTCTCATCAAAAATGAAAATATTTTTGAAAACTACAAGTCTCATGGGTTTTAGTGGTGAAAAAATAATTTTAAAAATCGTTCGGGAAATGAGTTTACTCCCTGCTTACTTTCTTTGTATACATTCGACTATACGGGATTTACGGGAAATCGCGGGTTTTCGGTTGCCGGCGATTAAACTGCTTTCATTCGGCGTCTCATCAAAAATGAAAAATTTTTGAAAACTACAAGTCTCATGGGTTTTAGTGGTGAAAAAATAATTTTAAAAATCGTTCGGGAAATGAGTTTACTCCCTGTACTTTCTTTGTATACATTCGACTATACGGGCCGACGGGATTTACGGGAAATCGCGGGTTTTCGGTTGCCGGCGATTAAACTGCTTTCATTCGGCGCGTCTCATCAAAAATGAAAATATTTTTGAAAACTACAAGTCTCATGGGTTTTAGTGGTGAAAAAATAATTTTAAAAATCGTTCGGAAATGAGTTTACTCCTGCTTACTTTCTTTGTATACATTCGACTATACGGGATTTACGGGAAATCGCGGGTTTTCGGTTGCCGGCGATTAAACTGCTTTCATTCGGCGTCTCATCAAAAATGAAAATATTTTTGAAAACTACAAGTCTCATGGGTTTTAGTGGTGAAAAAATAATTTTAAAAATCGTTCGGGAAATGAGTTTACTCCCTGCTTACTTTCTTTGTATACATTCGACTATACGGGCCGATCCCGGGATTTACGGGAAATCGCGGGTTTTCGGTTGCCGGCGATTAAACTGCTTTAATTCGGCGTCCCATCAAAAATGAAAATATTTTTGAAAACTACAAGTCTCATGGGTTTTAGTGGTGAAAAAATAATTTTAAAAATCGTTCGGGAAATGAGTTTACTCCCTGTACTTTCTTTGTATACATTCGACTATACGGCCGAGCCGGATTTTGATTTTTTTTTTTTGATTTTCTCTTTATTTAACGTCGATAGATACAATAGTATTTAAATAACTAATTTAAATCGACAACAAAACGTAAAACAAGGCAACAGCGATAAAAAATAAGAAAAATAAATAAATAAATAAGTAAAGTTAAAATATGTATGGTATATCCATGCATATTTTACAGGTGCAAACATCACCTTCCCAAAATTTTATTGAGCTACGGAAGGCTTCGAGAGAAGGAGCATTCTTTGTAGCGTCAGGCACAGATATCCATAGCTTCCCTGCAATATTTGATAAAGTATTTAAGCCATAGTACGTTGTCCGACAAGTTGGTCGCCTGATCAAATTAAAGCAACGAAGGTTGTACCTGTTTTCCCTAACAGAAAATATCTCGTTCATATATAGAGGTGACAATCCATTTAAAAATTTGTAAACCTCTTTCATTAAATTCTGTAAATTGATGATGTGAATATTTTTGACATTACATAAAGATAAAGGTTCATCGTAACTGCCATTTATATCGTCCTGTATGATTCTTAGACAACGTTCATGAATACGATTGATTCGATTATTCGCAACTTTTCCACAAAACATCCATACTAAGGGACAGTAAGAAAACTGAGACAAAATAAATGAATTGAAGAGAAAACGCTTCATCTTGGGTGTCAAAAAGGAAGATATCCTTTGAAGCACGTTGAGTTTCCTACTAGCCTTATTACAGATGTTTTTGACATGCGAATGAAAGTTTAGTCTCGAGTCAATCGTAACACCAAGAAGCACTACAGACGATTTACACGCAATTTTCAAATGGTTAAATATCAAACTTTCATCGTGATGACCTAATACAATATATTGATACTTTTTCAAATTTATTGCTAAGTAATTTTCATAAAACCAATTATTAACTATGACCAAATTAGTAAGCAGTGTTTGTTTTACATCTTCTAATGAATTTTCACAAGCATATAAGGTGTTATCATCTGCAAAGTTACAAAGGGATGATTGAATAATGAACCAGAATAAATCGTTTATAGAATAATTGAAGAAAGGAGGTCCTAAGATTGATCCTTGTGGAACTCCAACTTGAAGAGGAAGCCATTCGCTAAAAGAAGAATTTATTCTGGTTCTCTGAAAACGATTTTTCAAGTATGAGTGAATAAATAATAAAGAAGATTCAGAAAAACCATAGGCATGCAGCTTTGCAATAAGCAAATCATGGTTGATAGTATCAAAAGCTTTTGAAGGTCCATTAGCACTGCTCCAACTACACCCTTATTATCAAGTGTGCTTTTCCATTGTTCAATCATTCGAATGAGAGCATATTGTGTATTATAACCCTTTCTGAAGCCTGATAGATGAGGGCTGAGTTTGTCATGCATAAAAGTGTGCTATTGATTA
>JASGCC010002743.1:0-27023 GCA_030067915.1 Hydractinia echinata
AAAATATTTTCATTTTTGATGAGACGCCGAATGAAAGCAGTTTAATCGCCGGCAACCGAAAACCCGCGATTTCCCGTAAATCCCGTTAGTCGAATGTATACAAAGAAAGTAAGCAGGGAGTAAACTCATTTCCCGAACGATTTTTAAAATTATTTTTTCACCACTAAAACCCATGAGACTTGTAGTTTTCAAAAATTTTTCATTTTTGATGAGACGCCGAATGAAAGCAGTTTAATCGCCGGCAACCGAAAACCCGCGATTTCCCGTAAATCCCGTATAGTCGAATGTATACAAAGAAAGTAAGCAGGGAGTAAACTCATTTCCCGAACGATTTTTAAAATAATTTTTTCACCACTAAAACCCATGAGACTTGTAGTTTTCTAAAATATTTTCATTTTTGATGAGACGCCGAATGAAAGCAGTTTAATCGCCGGCAACCGAAAACCCGCGATTTCCCGTAAATCCCGTATAGTCGAATGTATACAAAGAAAGTAAGCAGGGAGTAAACTCATTTCCCGAACGATTTTTAAAATTATTTTTTCACCACTAAAACCCATGAGACTTGTAGTTTTCAAAAATATTTTCATTTTTGATGAGACGCCGAATGAAAGCAGTTTAATCGCCGGCAACCGAAAACCCGCGATTTCCCGTAAATCCCGTATAGTCGAATGTATACAAAGAAAGTAAGCAGGGAGTAAACTCATTTCCCGAACGATTTTTAAAATTATTTTTTCACCACTAAAACCCATGAGACTTGTAGTTTTCAAAAATATTTTCATTTTTGATGAGACGCCGAATGAAAGCAGTTTAATCGCCGGCAACCGAAAACCCGCGATTTCCCGTAAATCCCGAGCTACACCCGTATAGTCGAATGTATACAAAGAAAGTAACCAGGGAGTAAACTCATTTCCCGAACGATTTTTAAAATTATTTTTTCACCACTAAAACCCATGAGACTTGTAGTTTTCAAAAATATTTTCATTTTTGATGAGACGCCGAATGAAAGCAGTTTAATCGCCGGCAACCGAAAACCCGCGATTTCCCGTAAATCCCATCCCGTATAGTCGAATGTATACAAAGAAAGTAAGCAGGGAGTAAACTCATTTCCCGAACGATTTTTAAAATTATTTTTTCACCACTAAAACCCATGAGACTTGTAGTTTTCAAAAATATTTTCATTTTTGATGAGACGCCGAATGAAAGCAGTTTAATCGCCGGCAACCGAAAACCCGCGATTTCCCGTAAATCCCGTATAGTCGAATGTATACAAAGAAAGTAAGCAGGGAGTAAACTCATTTCCCGAACGATTTTTAAAATTATTTTTTCACCACTAAAACCCATGAGACTTGTAGTTTTCAAAAATATTTTCATTTTTGATGAGACGCCGAATGAAAGCAGTTTAATCGCCGGCAACCGAAAACCCGCGATTTCCCGTATATCCCGTATAGTCGAATGTATACAAAGAAAGTAAGCAGGGAGTAAACTCATTTCCCGAACGATTTTTAAAATTATTTTTTCACCACTAAAACCCATGAGACTTGTAGTTTTCAAAAATATTTTCATTTTTGATGAGACGCCGAATGAAAGCAGTTTAATCGCCGGCAACCGAAAACCCGCGATTTCCCGTAAATCCCGTATAGTCGAATGTATACAAAGAAAGTAAGCAGGGAGTAAACTCATTTCCCGAACGATTTTTAAAATTATTTTTTCACCACTAAAACCCATGAGACTTGTAGTTTTAAAATATTTTCATTTTTGATGAGACGCCGAATGAAAGCAGTTTAATCGCCGGCAACCGAAAACCCGCGATTTCCCGTAAATCCCGTATAGTCGAATGTATACAAAGAAAGTAAGCAGGGAGTAAACTCATTTCCCGAACGATTTTTAAAATTATTTTTTCACCACTAAAACCCATGAGACTTGTAGTTTTCAAAAATATTTTCATTTTTGATGAGACGCCGAATGAAAGCAGTTTAATCGCCGGCAACCGAAAACCCGCGATTTCCCGTAAATCCCATCCCGTATAGTCGAATGTATACAAAGAAAGTAAGCAGGGAGTAAACTCATTTCCCGAACGATTTTTAAAATTATTTTTTCACCACTAAAACCCATGAGACTTGTAGTTTTCAAAAATATTTTCATTTTTGATGAGACGCCGAATGAAAGCAGTTTAATCGCCGGCAACCGAAAACCCGCGATTTCCCGTAAATCCCGTATAGTCGAATGTATACAAAGAAAGTAAGCAGGGAGTAAACTCATTTCCCGAACGATTTTTAAAATTATTTTTTCACCACTAAAACCCATGAGACTTGTAGTTTTCAAAAATTTTTCATTTTTGATGAGACGCCGAATGAAAGCAGTTTAATCGCCGGCAACCGAAAACCCGCGATTTCCCGTAAATCCCGTATAGTCGAATGTATACAAAGAAAGTAAGCAGGGAGTAAACTCATTTCCCGAACGATTTTTAAAATTATTTTTTCACCACTAAAACCCATGAGACTTGTAGTTTTCAAAAATATTTTCATTTTTGATGAGACGCCGAATGAAAGCAGTTTAATCGCCGGCAACCGAAAACCCGCGATTTCCCGTAAATCCCGTATAGTCGAATGTATACAAAGAAAGTAAGCAGGGAGTAAACTCATTTCCCGAACGATTTTTAAAATTATTTTTTCACCACTAAAACCCATGAGACTTGTAGTTTTCAAAAATATTTTCATTTTTGATGAGACGCCGAATGAAAGCAGTTTAATCGCCGGCAACCGAAAACCCGCGATTTCCCGTAAATCCCGTATAGTCGAATGTATACAAAGAAAGTAAGCAGGGAGTAAACTCATTTCCCGAACGATTTTTAAAATTATTTTTTCACCACTAAAACCCATGAGACTTGTAGTTTTAAAAATATTTTCATTTTTGATGAGACGCCGAATGAAAGCAGTTTAATCGCCGGCAACCGAAAACCCGCGATTTCCCGTAAATCCCGTATAGTCGAATGTATACAAAGAAAGTAAGCAGGGAGTAAACTCATTTCCCGAACGATTTTTAAAATTATTTTTTCACCACTAAAACCCATGAGACTTGTAGTTTTCAAAAATATTTTCATTTTTGATGAGACGCCGAATGAAAGCAGTTTAATCGCCGGCAACCGAAAACCCGCGATTTCCCGTAAATCCCGTATAGTCGAATGTATACAAAGAAAGTAAGCAGGGAGTAAACTCATTTCCCGAACGATTTTTAAAATTATTTTTTCACCACTAAAACCCATGAGACTTGTAGTTTTCAAAAATATTTTCATTTTTGATGAGACGCCGAATGAAAGCAGTTTAATCGCCGGCAACCGAAAACCCGCGATTTCCCGTAAATCCCGTATAGTCGAATGTATACAAAGAAAGTAAGCAGGGAGTAAACTCATTTCCCGAACGATTTTTAAAATTATTTTTTCACCACTAAAACCCATGAGACTTGTAGTTTTCAAAAATATTTTCATTTTTGATGAGACGCCGAATGAAAGCAGTTTAATCGCCGGCAACCGAAAACCCGCGATTTCCCGTAAATCCCGTATAGTCGAATGTATACAAAGAAAGTAAGCAGGGAGTAAACTCATTTCCCGAACGATTTTTAAAATTTTTTTTCACCACTAAAACCCATGAGACTTGTAGTTTTCAAAAATATTTTCATTTTTGATGAGACGCCGAATGAAAGCAGTTTAATCGCCGGCAACCGAAAACCCGCGATTTCCCGTAAATCCCGTATAGTCGAATGTATACAAAGAAAGTAAGCAGGGAGTAAACTCATTTCCCGAACGATTTTTAAAATTATTTTTTCACCACTAAAACCCATGAGACTTGTAGTTTTCAAAAATATTTTCATTTTTGATGAGACGCCGAATGAAAGCAGTTTAATCGCCGGCAACCGAAAACCCGCGATTTCCCGTAAATATCCCGTATAGTCGAATGTATACAAAGAAAGTAAGCAGGGAGTAAACTCATTTCCCGAACGATTTTTAAAATTATTTTTTCACCACTAAAACCCATGAGACTTGTAGTTTTCAAAAATATTTTCATTTTTGATGAGACGCCGAATGAAAGCAGTTTAATCGCCGGCAACCGAAAACCCGCGATTTCCCGTAAATCCCGTATAGTCGAATGTATACAAAGAAAGTAAGCAGGGAGTAAACTCATTTCCCGAACGATTTTTAAAATTATTTTTTCACCACTAAAACCCATGAGACTTGTAGTTTTCAAAAATATTTTCATTTTTGATGAGACGCCGAATGAAAGCAGTTTAATCGCCGGCAACCGAAAACCCGCGATTTCCCGTAAATCCCGTATAGTCGAATGTATACAAAGAAAGTAAGCAGGGAGTAAACTCATTTCCCGAACGATTTTTAAAATTATTTTTTCACCACTAAAACCCATGAGACTTGTAGTTTTCAAAAATATTTTCATTTTTGATGAGACGCCGAATGAAAGCAGTTTAATCGCCGGCAACCGAAAACCCGCGATTTCCCGTAAATATCCCGTATAGTCGAATGTATACAAAGAAAGTAAGCAGGGAGTAAACTCATTTCCCGAACGATTTTTAAAATTATTTTTTCACCACTAAAACCCATGAGACTTGTAGTTTTCAAAAATATTTTCATTTTTGATGAGACGCCGAATGAAAGCAGTTTAATCGCCGGCAACCGAAAACCCGCGATTTCCCGTAAATCCCGTATAGTCGAATGTATACAAAGAAAGTAAGCAGGGAGTAAACTCATTTCCCGAACGATTTTTAAAATTATTTTTTCACCACTAAAACCCATGAGACTTGTAGTTTTCAAAAATATTTTCATTTTTGATGAGACGCCGAATGAAAGCAGTTTAATCGCCGGCAACCGAAAACCCGCGATTTCCCGTAAATCCCGTATAGTCGAATGTATACAAAGAAAGTAAGCAGGGAGTAAACTCATTTCCCGAACGATTTTTAAAATTATTTTTTCACCACTAAAACCCATGAGACTTGTAGTTTTCAAAAATATTTTCATTTTTGATGAGACGCCGAATGAAAGCAGTTTAATCGCCGGCAACCGAAAACCCGCGATTTCCCGTAAATCCCGTATAGTCGAATGTATACAAAGAAAGTAAGCAGGGAGTAAACTCATTTCCCGAACGATTTTTAAAATTATTTTTTCACCACTAAAACCCATGAGACTTGTAGTTTTCAAAAATATTTTCATTTTTGATGAGACGCCGAATGAAAGCAGTTTAATCGCCGGCAACCGAAAACCCGCGATTTCCCGTAAATCCCGGATCCCGTATAGTCGAATGTATACAAAGAAAGTAAGCAGGGAGTAAACTCATTTCCCGAACGATTTTTAAAATTATTTTTTCACCACTAAAACCCATGAGACTTGTAGTTTTCAAAAATATTTTCATTTTTGATGAGACGCCGAATGAAAGCAGTTTAAGCAACCGAAAACCCCGAAAATCCCGATCCCGTATAGTCGAATGTATACAAAGAAAGTAAGCAGGGAGTAAACTCATTTCCCGAACGATTTTTAAAATTATTTTTTCAGCACTAAAACCCATGAGACTTGTAGTTTTCAAAAATATTTTCATTTTTGATGAGACGCCGAATGAAAGCAGTTTAATCGCCGGCAACCGAAAACCCGCGATTTCCCGTAAATCCCGTATAGTCGAATGTATACAAAGAAAGTAAGCAGGGAGTAAACTCATTTCCCGAACGATTTTTAAAATTATTTTTTCACCACTAAAACCCATGAGACTTGTAGTTTTCAAAAATATTTTCATTTTTGATGAGACGCCGAATGAAAGCAGTTTAATCGCCGGCAACCGAAAACCCGCGATTTCCCGTAAATGATCGGCCCGTATAGTCGAATGTATACAAAGAAAGTAAGCAGGGAGTAAACTCATTTCCCGAACGATTTTTAAAATTATTTTTTCACCACTAAAACCCATGAGACTTGTAGTTTTCAAAAATATTTTCATTTTTGATGAGACGCCGAATGAAAGCAGTTTAATCGCCGGCAACCGAAAACCCGCGATTTCCCGTAAATATCCCGTATAGTCGAATGTATACAAAGAAAGTAAGCAGGGAGTAAACTCATTTCCCGAACGATTTTTAAAATTATTTTTTCACCACTAAAACCCATGAGACTTGTAGTTTTCAAAAATATTTTCATTTTTGATGAGACGCCGAATGAAAGCAGTTTAATCGCCGGCAACCGAAAACCCGCGATTTCCCGTAAATCCCGTATAGTCGAATGTATACAAAGAAAGTAAGCAGGGAGTAAACTCATTTCCCGAACGATTTTTAAAATTATTTTTTCACCACTAAAACCCATGAGACTTGTAGTTTTCAAAAATATTTTCATTTTTGATGAGACGCCGAATGAAAGCAGTTTAATCGCCGGCAACCGAAAACCCGCGATTTCCCGTAAATCCCGTATAGTCGAATGTATACAAAGAAAGTAAGCAGGGAGTAAACTCATTTCCCGAACGATTTTTAAAATTATTTTTTCACCACTAAAACCCATGAGACTTGTAGTTTTCAAAAATATTTTCATTTTTGATGAGACGCCGAATGAAAGCAGTTTAATCGCCGGCAACCGAAAACCCGCGATTTCCCGTAAATATCCCGTATAGTCGAATGTATACAAAGAAAGTAAGCAGGGAGTAAACTCATTTCCCGAACGATTTTTAAAATTATTTTTTCACCACTAAAACCCATGAGACTTGTAGTTTTCAAAAATATTTTCATTTTTGATGAGACGCCGAATGAAAGCAGTTTAATCGCCGGCAACCGAAAACCCGCGATTTCCCGTAAATCCCGTATAGTCGAATGTATACAAAGAAAGTAAGCAGGGAGTAAACTCATTTCCCGAACGATTTTTAAAATTATTTTTTCACCACTAAAACCCATGAGACTTGTAGTTTTCAAAAATATTTTCATTTTTGATGAGACGCCGAATGAAAGCAGTTTAATCGCCGGCAACCGAAAACCCGCGATTTCCCGTAAATCCCGTATAGTCGAATGTATACAAAGAAAGTAAGCAGGGAGTAAACTCATTTCCCGAACGATTTTTAAAATTATTTTTTCACCACTAAAACCCATGAGACTTGTAGTTTTCAAAAATATTTTCATTTTTGATGAGACGCCGAATGAAAGCAGTTTAATCGCCGGCAACCGAAAACCCGCGATTTCCCGTAAATCCCGTATAGTCGAATGTATACAAAGAAAGTAAGCAGGGAGTAAACTCATTTCCCGAACGATTTTTAAAATTATTTTTTCACCACTAAAACCCATGAGACTTGTAGTTTTCAAAAATATTTTCATTTTTGATGAGACGCCGAATGAAAGCAGTTTAATCGCCGGCAACCGAAAACCCGCGATTTCCCGTAAATCCCGTATAGTCGAATGTATACAAAGAAAGTAAGCAGGGAGTAAACTCATTTCCCGAACGATTTTTAAAATTATTTTTTCACCACTAAAACCCATGAGACTTGTAGTTTTCAAAAATATTTTCATTTTTGATGAGACGCCGAATGAAAGCAGTTTAATCGCCGGCAACCGAAAACCCGCGATTTCCCGTAAATCCCGGATCCCGTATAGTCGAATGTATACAAAGAAAGTAAGCAGGGAGTAAACTCATTTCCCGAACGATTTTTAAAATTATTTTTTCACCACTAAAACCCATGAGACTTGTAGTTTTCAAAAATATTTTCATTTTTGATGAGACGCCGAATGAAAGCAGTTTAATCGCCGGCAACCGAAAACCCGCGATTTCCCGTAAATCCCGTATAGTCGAATGTATACAAAGAAAGTAAGCAGGGAGTAAACTCATTTCCCGAACGATTTTTAAAATTATTTTTTCACCACTAAAACCCATGAGACTTGTAGTTTTCAAAAATATTTTCATTTTTGATGAGACGCCGAATGAAAGCAGTTTAATCGCCGGCAACCGAAAACCCGCGATTTCCCGTAAATCCCGTATAGTCGAATGTATACAAAGAAAGTAAGCAGGGAGTAAACTCATTTCCCGAACGATTTTTAAAATTATTTTTTCACCACTAAAACCCATGAGACTTGTAGTTTTCAAAAATATTTTCATTTTTGATGAGACGCCGAATGAAAGCAGTTTAATCGCCGGCAACCGAAAACCCGCGATTTCCCGTAAATCCCGTATAGTCGAATGTATACAAAGAAAGTAAGCAGGGAGTAAACTCATTTCCCGAACGATTTTTAAAATTATTTTTTCACCACTAAAACCCATGAGACTTGTAGTTTTCAAAAATATTTTCATTTTTGATGAGACGCCGAATGAAAGCAGTTTAATCGCCGGCAACCGAAAACCCGCGATTTCCCGTAAATCCCGTATAGTCGAATGTATACAAAGAAAGTAAGCAGGGAGTAAACTCATTTCCCGAACGATTTTTAAAATTATTTTTTCACCACTAAAACCCATGAGACTTGTAGTTTTCAAAAATATTTTCATTTTTGATGAGACGCCGAATGAAAGCAGTTTAATCGCCGGCAACCGAAAACCCGCGATTTCCCGTAAATCCCGGATCCCGTATAGTCGAATGTATACAAAGAAAGTAAGCAGGGAGTAAACTCATTTCCCGAACGATTTTTAAAATTATTTTTTCACCACTAAAACCCATGAGACTTGTAGTTTTCAAAAATATTTTCATTTTTGATGAGACGCCGAATGAAAGCAGTTTAATCGCCGGCAACCGAAAACCCGCGATTTCCCGTAAATCCCGTATAGTCGAATGTATACAAAGAAAGTAAGCAGGGAGTAAACTCATTTCCCGAACGATTTTTAAAATTATTTTTTCACCACTAAAACCCATGAGACTTGTAGTTTTCAAAAATATTTTCATTTTTGATGAGACGCCGAATGAAAGCAGTTTAATCGCCGGCAACCGAAAACCCGCGATTTCCCGTAAATCCCGTATAGTCGAATGTATACAAAGAAAGTAAGCAGGGAGTAAACTCATTTCCCGAACGATTTTTAAAATTATTTTTTCACCACTAAAACCCATGAGACTTGTAGTTTTCAAAAATATTTTCATTTTTGATGAGACGCCGAATGAAAGCAGTTTAATCGCCGGCAACCGAAAACCCGCGATTTCCCGTAAAATCCCGTATAGTCGAATGTATACAAAGAAAGTAAGCAGGGAGTAAACTCATTTCCCGAACGATTTTTAAAATTATTTTTTCACCACTAAAACCCATGAGACTTGTAGTTTTCAAAAATATTTTCATTTTTGATGAGACGCCGAATGAAAGCAGTTTAATCGCCGGCAACCGAAAACCCGCGATTTCCCGTAAATCCCGGATCCCGTATAGTCGAATGTATACAAAGAAAGTAAGCAGGGAGTAAACTCATTTCCCGAACGATTTTTAAAATTATTTTTTCACCACTAAAACCCATGAGACTTGTAGTTTTCAAAAATATTTTCATTTTTGATGAGACGCCGAATGAAAGCAGTTTAATCGCCGGCAACCGAAAACCCGCGATTTCCCGTAAATCCCGTATAGTCGAATGTATACAAAGAAAGTAAGCAGGGAGTAAACTCATTTCCCGAACGATTTTTAAAATTATTTTTTCACCACTAAAACCCATGAGACTTGTAGTTTTCAAAAATATTTTCATTTTTGATGAGACGCCGAATGAAAGCAGTTTAATCGCCGGCAACCGAAAACCCGCGATTTCCCGTAAATCCCGTATAGTCGAATGTATACAAAGAAAGTAAGCAGGGAGTAAACTCATTTCCCGAACGATTTTTAAAATTATTTTTTCACCACTAAAACCCATGAGACTTGTAGTTTTCAAAAATATTTTCATTTTTGATGAGACGCCGAATGAAAGCAGTTTAATCGCCGGCAACCGAAAACCCGCGATTTCCCGTAAATCCCGTATAGTCGAATGTATACAAAGAAAGTAAGCAGGGAGTAAACTCATTTCCCGAACGATTTTTAAAATTATTTTTTCACCACTAAAACCCATGAGACTTGTAGTTTTCAAAAATATTTTCATTTTTGATGAGACGCCGAATGAAAGCAGTTTAATCGCCGGCAACCGAAAACCCGCGATTTCCCGTAAATCCCGTATAGTCGAATGTATACAAAGAAAGTAAGCAGGGAGTAAACTCATTTCCCGAACGATTTTTAAAATTATTTTTTCACCACTAAAACCCATGAGACTTGTAGTTTTCAAAAATATTTTCATTTTTGATGAGACGCCGAATGAAAGCAGTTTAATCGCCGGCAACCGAAAACCCGCGATTTCCCGTAAATCCCGTATAGTCGAATGTATACAAAGAAAGTAAGCAGGGAGTAAACTCATTTCCCGAACGATTTTTAAAATTATTTTTTCACCACTAAAACCCATGAGACTTGTAGTTTTCAAAAATATTTTCATTTTTGATGAGACGCCGAATGAAAGCAGTTTAATCGCCGGCAACCGAAAACCCGCGATTTCCCGTAAATCCCGTATAGTCGAATGTATACAAAGAAAGTAAGCAGGGAGTAAACTCATTTCCCGAACGATTTTTAAAATTATTTTTTCACCACTAAAACCCATGAGACTTGTAGTTTTCAAAAATATTTTCATTTTTGATGAGACGCCGAATGAAAGCAGTTTAATCGCCGGCAACCGAAAACCCGCGATTTCCCGTAAATCCCGTATAGTCGAATGTATACAAAGAAAGTAAGCAGGGAGTAAACTCATTTCCCGAACGATTTTTAAAATTATTTTTTCACCACTAAAACCCATGAGACTTGTAGTTTTCAAAAATATTTTCATTTTTGATGAGACGCCGAATGAAAGCAGTTTAATCGCCGGCAACCGAAAACCCGCGATTTCCCGTAAATCCCGTATAGTCGAATGTATACAAAGAAAGTAAGCAGGGAGTAAACTCATTTCCCGAACGATTTTTAAAATTATTTTTTCACCACTAAAACCCATGAGACTTGTAGTTTTCAAAAATATTTTCATTTTTGATGAGACGCCGAATGAAAGCAGTTTAATCGCCGGCAACCGAAAACCCGCGATTTCCCGTAAATCCCGTATAGTCGAATGTATACAAAGAAAGTAAGCAGGGAGTAAACTCATTTCCCGAACGATTTTTAAAATTATTTTTTCACCACTAAAACCCATGAGACTTGTAGTTTTCAAAAATATTTTCATTTTTGATGAGACGCCGAATGAAAGCAGTTTAATCGCCGGCAACCGAAAACCCGCGATTTCCCGTAAATCCCGTATAGTCGAATGTATACAAAGAAAGTAAGCAGGGAGTAAACTCATTTCCCGAACGATTTTTAAAATTATTTTTTCACCACTAAAACCCATGAGACTTGTAGTTTTCAAAAATATTTTCATTTTTGATGAGACGCCGAATGAAAGCAGTTTAATCGCCGGCAACCGAAAACCCGCGATTTCCCGTAAATCCCGTATAGTCGAATGTATACAAAGAAAGTAAGCAGGGAGTAAACTCATTTCCCGAACGATTTTTAAAATTATTTTTTCACCACTAAAACCCATGAGACTTGTAGTTTTCAAAAATATTTTCATTTTTGATGAGACGCCGAATGAAAGCAGTTTAATCGCCGGCAACCGAAAACCCGCGATTTCCCGTAAATCCCGTATAGTCGAATGTATACAAAGAAAGTAAGCAGGGAGTAAACTCATTTCCCGAACGATTTTTAAAATTATTTTTTCACCACTAAAACCCATGAGACTTGTAGTTTTCAAAAATATTTTCATTTTTGATGAGACGCCGAATGAAAGCAGTTTAATCGCCGGCAACCGAAAACCCGCGATTTCCCGTAAATCCCGTATAGTCGAATGTATACAAAGAAAGTAAGCAGGGAGTAAACTCATTTCCCGAACGATTTTTAAAATTATTTTTTCACCACTAAAACCCATGAGACTTGTAGTTTTCAAAAATATTTTCATTTTTGATGAGACGCCGAATGAAAGCAGTTTAATCGCCGGCAACCGAAAACCCGCGATTTCCCGTAAATCCCGTATAGTCGAATGTATACAAAGAAAGTAAGCAGGGAGTAAACTCATTTCCCGAACGATTTTTAAAATTATTTTTTCACCACTAAAACCCATGAGACTTGTAGTTTTCAAAAATATTTTCATTTTTGATGAGACGCCGAATGAAAGCAGTTTAATCGCCGGCAACCGAAAACCCGCGATTTCCCGTAAATCCCGTATAGTCGAATGTATACAAAGAAAGTAAGCAGGGAGTAAACTCATTTCCCGAACGATTTTTAAAATTATTTTTTCACCACTAAAACCCATGAGACTTGTAGTTTTCAAAAATATTTTCATTTTTGATGAGACGCCGAATGAAAGCAGTTTAATCGCCGGCAACCGAAAACCCGCGATTTCCCGTAAATCCCGTATAGTCGAATGTATACAAAGAAAGTAAGCAGGGAGTAAACTCATTTCCCGAACGATTTTTAAAATTATTTTTTCACCACTAAAACCCATGAGACTTGTAGTTTTCAAAAATATTTTCATTTTTGATGAGACGCCGAATGAAAGCAGTTTAATCGCCGGCAACCGAAAACCCGCGATTTCCCGTAAATCCCGTATAGTCGAATGTATACAAAGAAAGTAAGCAGGGAGTAAACTCATTTCCCGAACGATTTTTAAAATTATTTTTTCACCACTAAAACCCATGAGACTTGTAGTTTTCAAAAATATTTTCATTTTTGATGAGACGCCGAATGAAAGCAGTTTAATCGCCGGCAACCGAAAACCCGCGATTTCCCGTAAATCCCGTATAGTCGAATGTATACAAAGAAAGTAAGCAGGGAGTAAACTCATTTCCCGAACGATTTTTAAAATTATTTTTTCACCACTAAAACCCATGAGACTTGTAGTTTTCAAAAATATTTTCATTTTTGATGAGACGCCGAATGAAAGCAGTTTAATCGCCGGCAACCGAAAACCCGCGATTTCCCGTAAATCCCGTATAGTCGAATGTATACAAAGAAAGTAAGCAGGGAGTAAACTCATTTCCCGAACGATTTTTAAAATTATTTTTTCACCACTAAAACCCATGAGACTTGTAGTTTTCAAAAATATTTTCATTTTTGATGAGACGCCGAATGAAAGCAGTTTAATCGCCGGCAACCGAAAACCCGCGATTTCCCGTAAATCCCGTATAGTCGAATGTATACAAAGAAAGTAAGCAGGGAGTAAACTCATTTCCCGAACGATTTTTAAAATTATTTTTTCACCACTAAAACCCATGAGACTTGTAGTTTTCAAAAATATTTTCATTTTTGATGAGACGCCGAATGAAAGCAGTTTAATCGCCGGCAACCGAAAACCCGCGATTTCCCGTAAATCCCGTATAGTCGAATGTATACAAAGAAAGTAAGCAGGGAGTAAACTCATTTCCCGAACGATTTTTAAAATTATTTTTTCACCACTAAAACCCATGAGACTTGTAGTTTTCAAAAATATTTTCATTTTTGATGAGACGCCGAATGAAAGCAGTTTAATCGCCGGCAACCGAAAACCCGCGATTTCCCGTAAATCCCGTATAGTCGAATGTATACAAAGAAAGTAAGCAGGGAGTAAACTCATTTCCCGAACGATTTTTAAAATTATTTTTTCACCACTAAAACCCATGAGACTTGTAGTTTTCAAAAATATTTTCATTTTTGATGAGACGCCGAATGAAAGCAGTTTAATCGCCGGCAACCGAAAACCCGCGATTTCCCGTAAATCCCGTATAGTCGAATGTATACAAAGAAAGTAAGCAGGGAGTAAACTCATTTCCCGAACGATTTTTAAAATTATTTTTTCACCACTAAAACCCATGAGACTTGTAGTTTTCAAAAATATTTTCATTTTTGATGAGACGCCGAATGAAAGCAGTTTAATCGCCGGCAACCGAAAACCCGCGATTTCCCGTAAATCCCGTATAGTCGAATGTATACAAAGAAAGTAAGCAGGGAGTAAACTCATTTCCCGAACGATTTTTAAAATTATTTTTTCACCACTAAAACCCATGAGACTTGTAGTTTTCAAAAATATTTTCATTTTTGATGAGACGCCGAATGAAAGCAGTTTAATCGCCGGCAACCGAAAACCCGCGATTTCCCGTAAATCCCGTATAGTCGAATGTATACAAAGAAAGTAAGCAGGGAGTAAACTCATTTCCCGAACGATTTTTAAAATTATTTTTTCACCACTAAAACCCATGAGACTTGTAGTTTTCAAAAATATTTTCATTTTTGATGAGACGCCGAATGAAAGCAGTTTAATCGCCGGCAACCGAAAACCCGCGATTTCCCGTAAATCCCGTATAGTCGAATGTATACAAAGAAAGTAAGCAGGGAGTAAACTCATTTCCCGAACGATTTTTAAAATTATTTTTTCACCACTAAAACCCATGAGACTTGTAGTTTTCAAAAATATTTTCATTTTTGATGAGACGCCGAATGAAAGCAGTTTAATCGCCGGCAACCGAAAACCCGCGATTTCCCGTAAATCCCGTATAGTCGAATGTATACAAAGAAAGTAAGCAGGGAGTAAACTCATTTCCCGAACGATTTTTAAAATTATTTTTTCACCACTAAAACCCATGAGACTTGTAGTTTTCAAAAATATTTTCATTTTTGATGAGACGCCGAATGAAAGCAGTTTAATCGCCGGCAACCGAAAACCCGCGATTTCCCGTAAATCCCGTATAGTCGAATGTATACAAAGAAAGTAAGCAGGGAGTAAACTCATTTCCCGAACGATTTTTAAAATTATTTTTTCACCACTAAAACCCATGAGACTTGTAGTTTTCAAAAATATTTTCATTTTTGATGAGACGCCGAATGAAAGCAGTTTAATCGCCGGCAACCGAAAACCCGCGACCCGTAAATCCCGATCCCGTATAGTCGAATGTATACAAAGAAAGTAAGCAGGGAGTAAACTCATTTCCCGAACGATTTTTAAAATTATTTTTTCACCACTAAAACCCATGAGACTTGTAGTTTTCAAAAATATTTTCATTTTTGATGAGACGCCGAATGAAAGCAGTTTAATCGCCGGCAACCGAAAACCCGCGATTTCCCGTAAATCCCGTATAGTCGAATGTATACAAAGAAAGTAAGCAGGGAGTAAACTCATTTCCCGAACGATTTTTAAAATTATTTTTTCACCACTAAAACCCATGAGACTTGTAGTTTTCAAAAATATTTTCATTTTTGATGAGACGCCGAATGAAAGCAGTTTAATCGCCGGCAACCGAAAACCCGCGATTTCCCGTAAATCCCGTATAGTCGAATGTATACAAAGAAAGTAAGCAGGGAGTAAACTCATTTCCCGAACGATTTTTAAAATTATTTTTTCACCACTAAAACCCATGAGACTTGTAGTTTTCAAAAATATTTTCATTTTTGATGAGACGCCGAATGAAAGCAGTTTAATCGCCGGCAACCGAAAACCCGCGATTTCCCGTAAATCCCGTATAGTCGAATGTATACAAAGAAAGTAAGCAGGGAGTAAACTCATTTCCCGAACGATTTTTAAAATTATTTTTTCACCACTAAAACCCATGAGACTTGTAGTTTTCAAAAATATTTTCATTTTTGATGAGACGCCGAATGAAAGCAGTTTAATCGCCGGCAACCGAAAACCCGCGATTTCCCGTAAATCCCGTATAGTCGAATGTATACAAAGAAAGTAAGCAGGGAGTAAACTCATTTCCCGAACGATTTTTAAAATTATTTTTTCACCACTAAAACCCATGAGACTTGTAGTTTTCAAAAATATTTTCATTTTTGATGAGACGCCGAATGAAAGCAGTTTAATCGCCGGCAACCGAAAACCCGCGATTTCCCGTAAATCCCGTATAGTCGAATGTATACAAAGAAAGTAAGCAGGGAGTAAACTCATTTCCCGAACGATTTTTAAAATTATTTTTTCACCACTAAAACCCATGAGACTTGTAGTTTTCAAAAATATTTTCATTTTTGATGAGACGCCGAATGAAAGCAGTTTAATCGCCGGCAACCGAAAACCCGCGATTTCCCGTAAATCCCGTATAGTCGAATGTATACAAAGAAAGTAAGCAGGGAGTAAACTCATTTCCCGAACGATTTTTAAAATTATTTTTTCACCACTAAAACCCATGAGACTTGTAGTTTTCAAAAATATTTTCATTTTTGATGAGACGCCGAATGAAAGCAGTTTAATCGCCGGCAACCGAAAACCCGCGATTTCCCGTAAATCCCGTATAGTCGAATGTATACAAAGAAAGTAAGCAGGGAGTAAACTCATTTCCCGAACGATTTTTAAAATTATTTTTTCACCACTAAAACCCATGAGACTTGTAGTTTTCAAAAATATTTTCATTTTTGATGAGACGCCGAATGAAAGCAGTTTAATCGCCGGCAACCGAAAACCCGCGATTTCCCGTAAATCCCGTATAGTCGAATGTATACAAAGAAAGTAAGCAGGGAGTAAACTCATTTCCCGAACGATTTTTAAAATTATTTTTTCACCACTAAAACCCATGAGACTTGTAGTTTTCAAAAATATTTTCATTTTTGATGAGACGCCGAATGAAAGCAGTTTAATCGCCGGCAACCGAAAACCCGCGATTTCCCGTAAAATCCCGTATAGTCGAATGTATACAAAGAAAGTAAGCAGGGAGTAAACTCATTTCCCGAACGATTTTTAAAATTATTTTTTCACCACTAAAACCCATGAGACTTGTAGTTTTCAAAAATATTTTCATTTTTGATGAGACGCCGAATGAAAGCAGTTTAATCGCCGGCAACCGAAAACCCGCGATTTCCCGTAAATCCCGTATAGTCGAATGTATACAAAGAAAGTAAGCAGGGAGTAAACTCATTTCCCGAACGATTTTTAAAATTATTTTTTCACCACTAAAACCCATGAGACTTGTAGTTTTCAAAAATATTTTCATTTTTGATGAGACGCCGAATGAAAGCAGTTTAATCGCCGGCAACCGAAAACCCGCGATTTCCCGTAAATCCCGTATAGTCGAATGTATACAAAGAAAGTAAGCAGGGAGTAAACTCATTTCCCGAACGATTTTTAAAATTATTTTTTCACCACTAAAACCCATGAGACTTGTAGTTTTCAAAAATATTTTCATTTTTGATGAGACGCCGAATGAAAGCAGTTTAATCGCCGGCAACCGAAAACCCGCGATTTCCCGTAAAATCCCGTATAGTCGAATGTATACAAAGAAAGTAAGCAGGGAGTAAACTCATTTCCCGAACGATTTTTAAAATTATTTTTTCACCACTAAAACCCATGAGACTTGTAGTTTTCAAAAATATTTTCATTTTTGATGAGACGCCGAATGAAAGCAGTTTAATCGCCGGCAACCGAAAACCCGCGATTTCCCGTAAATCCCGTATAGTCGAATGTATACAAAGAAAGTAAGCAGGGAGTAAACTCATTTCCCGAACGATTTTTAAAATTATTTTTTCACCACTAAAACCCATGAGACTTGTAGTTTTCAAAAATATTTTCATTTTTGATGAGACGCCGAATGAAAGCAGTTTAATCGCCGGCAACCGAAAACCCGCGATTTCCCGTAAATCCCGTATAGTCGAATGTATACAAAGAAAGTAAGCAGGGAGTAAACTCATTTCCCGAACGATTTTTAAAATTATTTTTTCACCACTAAAACCCATGAGACTTGTAGTTTTCAAAAATATTTTCATTTTTGATGAGACGCCGAATGAAAGCAGTTTAATCGCCGGCAACCGAAAACCCGCGATTTCCCGTAAAATCCCGTATAGTCGAATGTATACAAAGAAAGTAAGCAGGGAGTAAACTCATTTCCCGAACGATTTTTAAAATTATTTTTTCACCACTAAAACCCATGAGACTTGTAGTTTTCAAAAATATTTTCATTTTTGATGAGACGCCGAATGAAAGCAGTTTAATCGCCGGCAACCGAAAACCCGCGATTTCCCGTAAATCCCGTATAGTCGAATGTATACAAAGAAAGTAAGCAGGGAGTAAACTCATTTCCCGAACGATTTTTAAAATTATTTTTTCACCACTAAAACCCATGAGACTTGTAGTTTTCAAAAATATTTTCATTTTTGATGAGACGCCGAATGAAAGCAGTTTAATCGCCGGCAACCGAAAACCCGCGATTTCCCGTAAATCCCGTATAGTCGAATGTATACAAAGAAAGTAAGCAGGGAGTAAACTCATTTCCCGAACGATTTTTAAAATTATTTTTTCACCACTAAAACCCATGAGACTTGTAGTTTTCAAAAATATTTTCATTTTTGATGAGACGCCGAATGAAAGCAGTTTAATCGCCGGCAACCGAAAACCCGCGATTTCCCGTAAATCCCGTATAGTCGAATGTATACAAAGAAAGTAAGCAGGGAGTAAACTCATTTCCCGAACGATTTTTAAAATTATTTTTTCACCACTAAAACCCATGAGACTTGTAGTTTTCAAAAATATTTTCATTTTTGATGAGACGCCGAATGAAAGCAGTTTAATCGCCGGCAACCGAAAACCCGCGATTTCCCGTAAATCCCGTATAGTCGAATGTATACAAAGAAAGTAAGCAGGGAGTAAACTCATTTCCCGAACGATTTTTAAAATTATTTTTTCACCACTAAAACCCATGAGACTTGTAGTTTTCAAAAATATTTTCATTTTTGATGAGACGCCGAATGAAAGCAGTTTAATCGCCGGCAACCGAAAACCCGCGATTTCCCGTAAATCCCGTATAGTCGAATGTATACAAAGAAAGTAAGCAGGGAGTAAACTCATTTCCCGAACGATTTTTAAAATTATTTTTTCACCACTAAAACCCATGAGACTTGTAGTTTTCAAAAATATTTTCATTTTTGATGAGACGCCGAATGAAAGCAGTTTAATCGCCGGCAACCGAAAACCCGCGATTTCCCGTAAATCCCGTATAGTCGAATGTATACAAAGAAAGTAAGCAGGGAGTAAACTCATTTCCCGAACGATTTTTAAAATTATTTTTTCACCACTAAAACCCATGAGACTTGTAGTTTTCAAAAATATTTTCATTTTTGATGAGACGCCGAATGAAAGCAGTTTAATCGCCGGCAACCGAAAACCCGCGATTTCCCGTAAATCCCGTATAGTCGAATGTATACAAAGAAAGTAAGCAGGGAGTAAACTCATTTCCCGAACGATTTTTAAAATTATTTTTTCACCACTAAAACCCATGAGACTTGTAGTTTTCAAAAATATTTTCATTTTTGATGAGACGCCGAATGAAAGCAGTTTAATCGCCGGCAACCGAAAACCCGCGATTTCCCGTAAATCCCGTATAGTCGAATGTATACAAAGAAAGTAAGCAGGGAGTAAACTCATTTCCCGAACGATTTTTAAAATTATTTTTTCACCACTAAAACCCATGAGACTTGTAGTTTTCAAAAATATTTTCATTTTTGATGAGACGCCGAATGAAAGCAGTTTAATCGCCGGCAACCGAAAACCCGCGATTTCCCGTAAATCCCGTATAGTCGAATGTATACAAAGAAAGTAAGCAGGGAGTAAACTCATTTCCCGAACGATTTTTAAAATTATTTTTTCACCACTAAAACCCATGAGACTTGTAGTTTTCAAAAATATTTTCATTTTTGATGAGACGCCGAATGAAAGCAGTTTAATCGCCGGCAACCGAAAACCCGCGATTTCCCGTAAATCCCGTATAGTCGAATGTATACAAAGAAAGTAAGCAGGGAGTAAACTCATTTCCCGAACGATTTTTAAAATTATTTTTTCACCACTAAAACCCATGAGACTTGTAGTTTTCAAAAATATTTTCATTTTTGATGAGACGCCGAATGAAAGCAGTTTAATCGCCGGCAACCGAAAACCCGCGATTTCCCGTAAATCCCGTATAGTCGAATGTATACAAAGAAAGTAAGCAGGGAGTAAACTCATTTCCCGAACGATTTTTAAAATTATTTTTTCACCACTAAAACCCATGAGACTTGTAGTTTTCAAAAATATTTTCATTTTTGATGAGACGCCGAATGAAAGCAGTTTAATCGCCGGCAACCGAAAACCCGCGATTTCCCGTAAATCCCGTATAGTCGAATGTATACAAAGAAAGTAAGCAGGGAGTAAACTCATTTCCCGAACGATTTTTAAAATTATTTTTTCACCACTAAAACCCATGAGACTTGTAGTTTTCAAAAATATTTTCATTTTTGATGAGACGCCGAATGAAAGCAGTTTAATCGCCGGCAACCGAAAACCCGCGATTTCCCGTAAATCCCGTATAGTCGAATGTATACAAAGAAAGTAAGCAGGGAGTAAACTCATTTCCCGAACGATTTTTAAAATTATTTTTTCACCACTAAAACCCATGAGACTTGTAGTTTTCAAAAATATTTTCATTTTTGATGAGACGCCGAATGAAAGCAGTTTAATCGCCGGCAACCGAAAACCCGCGATTTCCCGTAAATCCCGTATAGTCGAATGTATACAAAGAAAGTAAGCAGGGAGTAAACTCATTTCCCGAACGATTTTTAAAATTATTTTTTCACCACTAAAACCCATGAGACTTGTAGTTTTCAAAAATATTTTCATTTTTGATGAGACGCCGAATGAAAGCAGTTTAATCGCCGGCAACCGAAAACCCGCGATTTCCCGTAAAATCCCGTATAGTCGAATGTATACAAAGAAAGTAAGCAGGGAGTAAACTCATTTCCCGAACGATTTTTAAAATTATTTTTTCACCACTAAAACCCATGAGACTTGTAGTTTTCAAAAATATTTTCATTTTTGATGAGACGCCGAATGAAAGCAGTTTAATCGCCGGCAACCGAAAACCCGCGATTTCCCGTAAATCCCGTATAGTCGAATGTATACAAAGAAAGTAAGCAGGGAGTAAACTCATTTCCCGAACGATTTTTAAAATTATTTTTTCACCACTAAAACCCATGAGACTTGTAGTTTTCAAAAATATTTTCATTTTTGATGAGACGCCGAATGAAAGCAGTTTAATCGCCGGCAACCGAAAACCCGCGATTTCCCGTAAATCCCGTATAGTCGAATGTATACAAAGAAAGTAAGCAGGGAGTAAACTCATTTCCCGAACGATTTTTAAAATTATTTTTTCACCACTAAAACCCATGAGACTTGTAGTTTTCAAAAATATTTTCATTTTTGATGAGACGCCGAATGAAAGCAGTTTAATCGCCGGCAACCGAAAACCCGCGATTTCCCGTAAATCCCGTATAGTCGAATGTATACAAAGAAAGTAAGCAGGGAGTAAACTCATTTCCCGAACGATTTTTAAAATTATTTTTTCACCACTAAAACCCATGAGACTTGTAGTTTTCAAAAATATTTTCATTTTTGATGAGACGCCGAATGAAAGCAGTTTAATCGCCGGCAACCGAAAACCCGCGATTTCCCGTAAATCCCGTATAGTCGAATGTATACAAAGAAAGTAAGCAGGGAGTAAACTCATTTCCCGAACGATTTTTAAAATTATTTTTTCACCACTAAAACCCATGAGACTTGTAGTTTTCAAAAATATTTTCATTTTTGATGAGACGCCGAATGAAAGCAGTTTAATCGCCGGCAACCGAAAACCCGCGATTTCCCGTAAATCCCGTATAGTCGAATGTATACAAAGAAAGTAAGCAGGGAGTAAACTCATTTCCCGAACGATTTTTAAAATTATTTTTTCACCACTAAAACCCATGAGACTTGTAGTTTTCAAAAATATTTTCATTTTTGATGAGACGCCGAATGAAAGCAGTTTAATCGCCGGCAACCGAAAACCCGCGATTTCCCGTAAATCCCGTATAGTCGAATGTATACAAAGAAAGTAAGCAGGGAGTAAACTCATTTCCCGAACGATTTTTAAAATTATTTTTTCACCACTAAAACCCATGAGACTTGTAGTTTTCAAAAATATTTTCATTTTTGATGAGACGCCGAATGAAAGCAGTTTAATCGCCGGCAACCGAAAACCCGCGATTTCCCGTAAATCCCTCCCGTATAGTCGAATGTATACAAAGAAAGTAAGCAGGGAGTAAACTCATTTCCCGAACGATTTTTAAAATTATTTTTTCACCACTAAAACCCATGAGACTTGTAGTTTTCAAAAATATTTTCATTTTTGATGAGACGCCGAATGAAAGCAGTTTAATCGCCGGCAACCGAAAACCCGCGATTTCCCGTAAATCCCGTATAGTCGAATGTATACAAAGAAAGTAAGCAGGGAGTAAACTCATTTCCCGAACGATTTTTAAAATTATTTTTTCACCACTAAAACCCATGAGACTTGTAGTTTTCAAAAATATTTTCATTTTTGATGAGACGCCGAATGAAAGCAGTTTAATCGCCGGCAACCGAAAACCCGCGATTTCCCGTAAATCCCGTATAGTCGAATGTATACAAAGAAAGTAAGCAGGGAGTAAACTCATTTCCCGAACGATTTTTAAAATTATTTTTTCACCACTAAAACCCATGAGACTTGTAGTTTTCAAAAATATTTTCATTTTTGATGAGACGCCGAATGAAAGCAGTTTAATCGCCGGCAACCGAAAACCCGCGATTTCCCGTAAATCCCGTATAGTCGAATGTATACAAAGAAAGTAAGCAGGGAGTAAACTCATTTCCCGAACGATTTTTAAAATTATTTTTTCACCACTAAAACCCATGAGACTTGTAGTTTTCAAAAATATTTTCATTTTTGATGAGACGCCGAATGAAAGCAGTTTAATCGCCGGCAACCGAAAACCCGCGATTTCCCGTAAATCCCGTATAGTCGAATGTATACAAAGAAAGTAAGCAGGGAGTAAACTCATTTCCCGAACGATTTTTAAAATTATTTTTTCACCACTAAAACCCATGAGACTTGTAGTTTTCAAAAATATTTTCATTTTTGATGAGACGCCGAATGAAAGCAGTTTAATCGCCGGCAACCGAAAACCCGCGATTTCCCGTAAATCCCGTATAGTCGAATGTATACAAAGAAAGTAAGCAGGGAGTAAACTCATTTCCCGAACGATTTTTAAAATTATTTTTTCACCACTAAAACCCATGAGACTTGTAGTTTTCAAAAATATTTTCATTTTTGATGAGACGCCGAATGAAAGCAGTTTAATCGCCGGCAACCGAAAACCCGCGATTTCCCGTAAATCCCGTATAGTCGAATGTATACAAAGAAAGTAAGCAGGGAGTAAACTCATTTCCCGAACGATTTTTAAAATTATTTTTTCACCACTAAAACCCATGAGACTTGTAGTTTTCAAAAATATTTTCATTTTTGATGAGACGCCGAATGAAAGCAGTTTAATCGCCGGCAACCGAAAACCCGCGATTTCCCGTAAATCCCGTATAGTCGAATGTATACAAAGAAAGTAAGCAGGGAGTAAACTCATTTCCCGAACGATTTTTAAAATTATTTTTTCACCACTAAAACCCATGAGACTTGTAGTTTTCAAAAATATTTTCATTTTTGATGAGACGCCGAATGAAAGCAGTTTAATCGCCGGCAACCGAAAACCCGCGATTTCCCGTAAAATCCCGTATAGTCGAATGTATACAAAGAAAGTAAGCAGGAGTAAACTCATTTCCCGAACGATTTTTAAAATTATTTTTTCACCACTAAAACCCATGAGACTTGTAGTTTTCAAAAATATTTTCATTTTTGATGAGACGCCGAATGAAAGCAGTTTAATCGCCGGCAACCGAAAACCCGCGATTTCCCGTAAATCCCGTATAGTCGAATGTATACAAAGAAAGTAAGCAGGGAGTAAACTCATTTCCCGAACGATTTTTAAAATTATTTTTTCACCACTAAAACCCATGAGACTTGTAGTTTTCAAAAATATTTTCATTTTTGATGAGACGCCGAATGAAAGCAGTTTAATCGCCGGCAACCGAAAACCCGCGATTTCCCGTAAATCCCGTCCCGTATAGTCGAATGTATACAAAGAAAGTAAGCAGGAGTAAACTCATTTCCCGAACGATTTTTAAAATTATTTTTTCACCACTAAAACCCATGAGACTTGTAGTTTTCAAAAATATTTTCATTTTTGATGAGACGCCGAATGAAAGCAGTTTAATCGCCGGCAACCGAAAACCCGCGATTTCCCGTAAATCCCGTATAGTCGAATGTATACAAAGAAAGTAAGCAGGAGTAAACTCATTTCCCGAACGATTTTTAAAATTATTTTTTCACCACTAAAACCCATGAGACTTGTAGTTTTCAAAAATATTTTCATTTTTGATGAGACGCCGAATGAAAGCAGTTTAATCGCCGGCAACCGAAAACCCGCGATTTCCCGTAAATCCCGTATAGTCGAATGTATACAAAGAAAGTAAGCAGGGAGTAAACTCATTTCCCGAACGATTTTTAAAATTATTTTTTCACCACTAAAACCCATGAGACTTGTAGTTTTCAAAAATATTTTCATTTTTGATGAGACGCCGAATGAAAGCAGTTTAATCGCCGGCAACCGAAAACCCGCGATTTCCCGTAAATCCCGTATAGTCGAATGTATACAAAGAAAGTAAGCAGGAGTAAACTCATTTCCCGAACGATTTTTAAAATTATTTTTTCACCACTAAAACCCATGAGACTTGTAGTTTTCAAAAATATTTTCATTTTTGATGAGACGCCGAATGAAAGCAGTTTAATCGCCGGCAACCGAAAACCCGCGATTTCCCGTAAATCCCGTATAGTCGAATGTATACAAAGAAAGTAAGCAGGGAGTAAACTCATTTCCCGAACGATTTTTAAAATTATTTTTTCACCACTAAAACCCATGAGACTTGTAGTTTTCAAAAATATTTTCATTTTTGATGAGACGCCGAATGAAAGCAGTTTAATCGCCGGCAACCGAAAACCCGCGATTTCCCGTAAATCCCATCCCGTATAGTCGAATGTATACAAAGAAAGTAAGCAGGGAGTAAACTCATTTCCCGAACGATTTTTAAAATTATTTTTTCACCACTAAAACCCATGAGACTTGTAGTTTTCAAAAATATTTTCATTTTTGATGAGACGCCGAATGAAAGCAGTTTAATCGCCGGCAACCGAAAACCCGCGATTTCCCGTAAATCCCGTATAGTCGAATGTATACAAAGAAAGTAAGCAGGGAGTAAACTCATTTCCCGAACGATTTTTAAAATTATTTTTTCACCACTAAAACCCATGAGACTTGTAGTTTTCAAAAATATTTTCATTTTTGATGAGACGCCGAATGAAAGCAGTTTAATCGCCGGCAACCGAAAACCCGCGATTTCCCGTAAATCCCATCCCCGTATAGTCGAATGTATACAAAGAAAGTAAGCAGGGAGTAAACTCATTTCCCGAACGATTTTTAAAATTATTTTTTCACCACTAAAACCCATGAGACTTGTAGTTTTAAAAATATTTTCATTTTTGATGAGACGCCGAATGAAAGCAGTTTAATCGCCGGCAACCGAAAACCCGCGATTTCCCGTAAATCCCGTATAGTCGAATGTATACAAAGAAAGTAAGCAGGGAGTAAACTCATTTCCCGAACGATTTTTAAAATTATTTTTTCACCACTAAAACCCATGAGACTTGTAGTTTTCAAAATATTTTCATTTTTGATGAGACGCCGAATGAAAGCAGTTTAATCGCCGGCAACCGAAAACCCGCGATTTCCCGTAAATCCCCGTATAGTCGAATGTATACAAAGAAAGTAAGCAGGAGTAAACTCATTTCCCGAACGATTTTTAAAATTATTTTTTCACCACTAAAACCCATGAGACTTGTAGTTTTCAAAAATATTTTCATTTTTGATGAGACGCCGAATGAAAGCAGTTTAATCGCCGGCAACCGAAAACCCGCGATTTCCCGTAAATCCCGTATAGTCGAATGTATACAAAGAAAGTAAGCAGGGAGTAAACTCATTTCCCGAACGATTTTTAAAATTATTTTTTCACCACTAAAACCCATGAGACTTGTAGTTTTCAAAAATATTTTCATTTTTGATGAGACGCCGAATGAAAGCAGTTTAATCGCCGGCAACCGAAAACCCGCGATTTCCCGTAAATCCCGGGATCCCGTATAGTCGAATGTATACAAAGAAAGTAAGCAGGGAGTAAACTCATTTCCCGAACGATTTTTTAAAATTATTTTTTCACCACTAAAACCCATGAGACTTGTAGTTTTCAAAAATATTTTCATTTTTGATGAGACGCCGAATGAAAGCAGTTTAATCGCCGGCAACCGAAAACCCGCGATTTCCCGTAAATCCCGTATAGCCGAATGTATACAAAGAAAGTAAGCAGGAGTAAACTCACGAACGATTTTTTAAAATTATTTTTTCACCACTAAAACCCATGAGACTTGTAGTTTTCAAAAATATTTTCATTTTTGATGAGACGCCGAATGAAAGCAGTTTAATCGCCGGCAACCGAAAACCCGCGATTTCCCGTAAATATCCCGTATAGTCGAATGTATACAAAGAAAGTAAGCAGGGAGTAAACTCATTTCCCGAACGATTTTTAAAATTATTTTTTCACCACTAAAACCCATGAGACTTGTAGTTTTCAAAAATATTTTCATTTTTGATGAGACGCCGAATGAAAGCAGTTTAATCGCCGGCAACCGAAAACCGCGATTTCCGTAAATCCCGTATAGTCGAATGTATACAAAGAAAGTAAGCAGGGAGTAAACTCATTTCCCGAACGATTTTTAAAATTATTTTTTCACCACTAAAACCATGAGACTTGTAGTTTTCAAAAATATTTTCATTTTTGATGAGACGCCGAATGAAAGCAGTTTAATCGCCGGCAACCGAAAACCCGCGATTTCCCGTAAATCCCGTATAGTCGAATGTATACAAAGAAAGTAAGCAGGGAGTAAACTCATTTCCCGAACGATTTTTAAAATTATTTTTTCACCACTAAAACCATGAGACTTGTAGTTTTAAAAAATATTTTCATTTTTGATGAGACGCCGAATGAAAGCAGTTTAATCGCCGGCAACCGAAAACCCGCGATT
>JASGCC010002744.1:0-27020 GCA_030067915.1 Hydractinia echinata
CCGGGGCGCGTGGAAGCACGTGATTTACGTGTAAGGCCCTTATTAGGCTGCAAAAGGCCATATTACAGTCTTTAGAGGCTGTGCACGTAGTTGACGGTCTTCTAAAGCCACGGCGCCAAGGAAAACGACTTGGGACGTCGTAGTCCATTGCGACTGGGAACTAGACCAATGGTGCCTGCCTGGGGCGCGTGGAAGCACGTGATTTACGTGTAAGGCCTTATTAGGCGCAAAAGGCCATATTACAGCCTTTAGAGGCCTGTGCGCGTAGTTGACGGTCTAAAGCCACGGCGCCAAGGAAAACGACTTGGGACGTCGTAGTTCATTGCGACTGGGAACACTAGACCAATGGTAGCCTGCCGGGGCGCGTGGAAGCACGTGATTTACGTGTAAGGCCTTATTAGGCGCAAAAGGCCATATTACAGCCTTTAGAGGCCTGTGCGCGTAGTTGACGGTCTTCTAAAGCCACGGCGCCAAGGAAAACGACTTGGGACGTCGTAGTCATTGCGACTGGGAACACTAGACCAATGGTAGCCTGCCGGGGCGCGTGGAAGCACGTGATTTACGTGTAAGGCCTTATTAGGCGCAAAAGGCCATATTACAGCCTTTAGAGGCCTGTGCGCGTAGTTGACGGTCTTCTAAAGCCAGGCGCCAAGGAAAACGACTTGGGACGTCGTAGTCATTGCGACTGGGAACACTAGACCAATGGTAGCCTGCCGGGGCGCGTGGAAGCACGTGATTTACGTGTAAGGCCCTTATTAGGCTGCAAAAGGCCATATTACAGCCTTTAGAGGCCTGTGCGCGTAGTTGACGGTCTTCTAAAGCCACGGCGCCAAGGAAAACGACTTGGGACGTCGTAGTCATTGCGACTGGGAACACTAGACCAATGGTAGCCTGCCGGGGCGCGTGGAAGCACGTGATTTACGTGTAAGGCCTTATTAGGCTGCAAAAGGCCATATTACAGCCTTTAGAGGCCTGTGCGTAGTTGACGGTCTTCTAAAGCCACGGCGCCAAGGAAAACGACTTGGGACGTCGTAGTCATTGCGACTGGGAACACTAGACCAATGGTAGCCTGCCGGGGCGCGTGGAAGCACGTGATTTACGTGTAAGGCCTTATTAGGCGCAAAAGGCCATATTACAGCCTTTAGAGGCCTGTGCGCGTAGTTGACGGTCTTCTAAAGCCAGGCGCCAAGGAAAACGACTTGGGACGTCGTAGTCATTGCGACTGGGAACACTAGACCAATGGTAGCCTGCCGGGGCGCGTGGAAGCACGTGATTTACGTGTAAGGCCTTATTAGGCGGCAAAAGGCCATATTACAGCCTTTAGAGGCCTGTGCGCGTAGTTGACGGTCTTCTAAAGCCACGGCGCCAAGGAAAACGACTTGGGACGTCGTAGTCATTGCGACTGGGAACACTAGACCAATGGTAGCCTGCCGGGGCGCGTGGAAGCACGTGATTTACGTGTAAGGCCTTATTAGGCGCAAAAGGCCATATTACAGCCTTTAGAGGCCTGTGCGCGTAGTTGACGGTCTTCTAAAGCCACGGCGCCAAGGAAAACGACTTGGGACGTCGTAGTTCATTGCGACTGGGAACACTAGACCAATGGTAGCCTGCCGGGGCGCGTGGAAGCACGTGATTTACGTGTAAGGCCCTTATTAGGCTGCAAAAGGCCATATTACAGCCTTTAGAGGCCTGTGCGCGTAGTTGACGGTCTTCTAAAGCCACGGCGCCAAGGAAAACGACTTGGGACGTCGTAGTCATTGCGACTGGGAACACTAGACCAATGGTAGCCTGCCGGGGCGCGTGGAAGCACGTGATTTACGTGTAAGGCCTTATTAGGCTGCAAAAGGCCATATTACAGCCTTTAGAGGCCTGTGCGCGTAGTTGACGGTCTTCTAAAGCCACGGCGCCAAGGAAAACGACTTGGGACGTCGTAGTCATTGCGACTGAAGGACTAGACCAATGGTAGCCTGCCGGGCGCGTGGAAGCACGTGATTTACGTGTAAGGCCTTATTAGGCGCAAAAGGCCATATTACAGCCTTTAGAGGCCTGTGCGCGTAGTTGACGGTCTTCTAAAGCCACGGCGCCAAGGAAAACGACTTGGGACGTCGTAGTCATTGCGACTGGGAACACTAGACCAATGGTAGCCTGCCGGGGCGTGGAAGCACGTGATTTACGTGTAAGGCCTTATTAGGCAAAAGGCCATATTACAGCCTTTAGAGGCCTGTGCGCGTAGTTGACGGTCTTCTAAAGCCACGGCGCCAAGGAAAACGACTTGGGACGTCGTAGTTCATTGCGACTGGGAACACTAGACCAATGGTAGCCTGCCGGGCGCGTGGAAGCACGTGATTTACGTGTAAGGCCTTATTAGGCGCAAAAGGCCATATTACAGCCTTTAGAGGCCTGTGCGCGTAGTTGACGGTCTTCTAAAGCCACGGCGCCAAGGAAAACGACTTGGGACGTCGTAGTCATTGCGAGGGAAACTAGACCAATGGTAGCCTGCCGGGCGCGTGGAAGCACGTGATTTACGTGTAAGGCCTTATTAGGCGCAAAAGGCCATATTACAGCCTTTAGAGGCCTGTGCACGTAGTTGACGGTCTAAAGCCATGGCGCCAAGGAAAACGACTTGGGACGTCGTAGTCATTGCGACTGGGAACACTAGACCAATGGTAGCCTGCCGGGGCGCGTGGAAGCACGTGATTTACGTGTAAGGCCCTTATTAGGCGCAAAAGGCCATATTACAGCCTTTAGAGGCCTGTGCGTAGTTGACGGTCTTCTAAAGCCACGGCGCCAAGGAAAACGACTTGGGACGTCGTAGTTCATTGCGACTGGGAACACTAGACCAATGGTAGCCTGCCGGGCGCGTGGAAGCACGTGATTTACGTGTAAGGCCTTATTAGGCTGCAAAAGGCCATATTACAGCCTTTAGAGGCCTGTGCGCGTAGTTGACGGTCTTCTAAAGCCACGGCGCCAAGGAAAACGACTTGGGACGTCGTAGTCATTGCGACTGGGAACTAGACCAATGGTAGCCTGCCGGGCGCGTGGAAGCACGTGATTTACGTGTAAGGCCTTATTAGGCGCAAAAGGCCATATTACAGCCTTTAGAGGCCTGTGCACGTAGTTGACGGTCTAAAGCCACGGCGCCAAGGAAAACGACTTGGGACGTCGTAGTTCATTGCGACTGGGAACACTAGACCAATGGTAGCCTGCCGGGGCGCGTGGAAGCACGTGATTTACGTGTAAGGCCTTATTAGGCTGCAAAAGGCCATATTACAGCCTTTAGAGGCCTGTGCGCGTAGTTGACGGTCTTCTAAAGCCACGGCGCCAAGGAAAACGACTTGGGACGTCGTAGTCATTGCGACTGGGAACACTAGACCAATGGTAGCCTGCCGGGGCGCGTGGAAGCACGTGATTTACGTGTAAGGCCTTATTAGGCTGCAAAAGGCCATATTACAGCCTTTAGAGGCCTGTGCGCGTAGTTGACGGTCTTCTAAAGCCACGGCGCCAAGGAAAACGACTTGGGACGTCGTAGTCATTGCGACTGGGAACACTAGACCAATGGTAGCCTGCCGGGGCGCGTGGAAGCACGTGATTTACGTGTAAGGCCCTTATTAGGCGCAAAAGGCCATATTACAGCCTTTAGAGGCCTGTGCGCGTAGTTGACGGTCTTCTAAAGCCACGGCGCCAAGGAAAACGACTTGGGACGTCGTAGTCCATTGCGACTGGGAACACTAGACCAATGGTAGCCTGCCGGGGCGTGGAAGCACGTGATTTACGTGTAAGGCCTTATTAGGCAAAAGGCCATATTACAGCCTTTAGAGGCCTGTGCGCGTAGTTGACGGTCTTCTAAAGCCACGGCGCCAAGGAAAACGACTTGGGACGTCGTAGTCATTGCGACTGGGAACACTAGACCAATGGTAGCCTGCCGGGGCGCGTGGAAGCACGTGATTTACGTGTAAGGCCTTATTAGGCTGCAAAAGGCCATATTACAGCCTTTAGAGGCCTGTGCGTAGTTGACGGTCTTCTAAAGCCACGGCGCCAAGGAAAACGACTTGGGACGTCGTAGTCATTGCGACTGGGAACACTAGACCAATGGTAGCCTGCCGGGGCGCGTGGAAGCACGTGATTTACGTGTAAGGCCTTATTAGGCGCAAAAGGCCATATTACAGCCTTTAGAGGCCTGTGCGCGTAGTTGACGGTCTTCTAAAGCCACGGCGCCAAGGAAAACGACTTGGGACGTCGTAGTCATTGCGACTGGGAACACTAGACCAATGGTAGCCTGGGGCGCGTGGAAGCACGTGATTTACGTGTAAGGCCTTATTAGGCGCAAAAGGCCATATTACAGCCTTTAGAGGCCTGTGCGCGTAGTTGACGGTCTTCTAAAGCCACGGCGCCAAGGAAAACGACTTGGGACGTCGTAGTTCATTGCGACTGGGAACACTAGACCAATGGTAGCCTGCCGGGGCGCGTGGAAGCACGTGATTTACGTGTAAGGCCTTATTAGGCGCAAAAGGCCATATTACAGCCTTTAGAGGCCTGTGCGCGTAGTTGACGGTCTTCTAAAGCCACGGCGCCAAGGAAAACGACTTGGGACGTCGTAGTCATTGCGACTGGGAACACTAGACCAATGGTAGCCTGCCGGGGCGCGTGGAAGCACGTGATTTACGTGTAAGGCCTTATTAGGCGCAAAAGGCCATATTACAGCCTTTAGAGGCCTGTGCGCGTAGTTGACGGTCTTCTAAAGCCACGGCGCCAAGGAAAACGACTTGGGACGTCGTAGTTCATTGCGACTGGGAACACTAGACCAATGGTAGCCTGCCGGGGCGCGTGGAAGCACGTGATTTACGTGTAAGGCCTTATTAGGCTGCAAAAGGCCATATTACAGCCTTTAGAGGCCTGTGCGCGTAGTTGACGGTCTTCTAAAGCCACGGCGCCAAGGAAAACGACTTGGGACGTCGTAGTCCATTGCGACTGGGACTAGACCAATGGTAGCCTGCCGGGGCGCGTGGAAGCACGTGATTTACGTGTAAGGCCTTATTAGGCGCAAAAGGCCATATTACAGCCTTTAGAGGCCTGTGCGCGTAGTTGACGGTCTAAAGCCACGGCGCCAAGGAAAACGACTTGGGACGTCGTAGTCATTGCGACTGGGAACACTAGACCAATGGTAGCCTGCCGGGGCCGTGGAAGCACGTGATTTACGTGTAAGGCCTTATTAGGCGCAAAAGGCCATATTACAGCCTTTAGAGGCCTGTGCGCGTAGTTGACGGTCTTCTAAAGCCACGGCGCCAAGGAAAACGACTTGGGACGTCGTAGTTCATTGCGACTGGGAACACTAGACCAATGGTAGCCTGCCGGGGCGCGTGGAAGCACGTGATTTACGTGTAAGGCCTTATTAGGCTGCAAAAGGCCATATTACAGCCTTTAGAGGCCTGTGCGCGTAGTTGACGGTCTTCTAAAGCCACGGCGCCAAGGAAAACGACTTGGGACGTCGTAGTTCATTGCGACTGGGAACACTAGACCAATGGTAGCCTGCCGGGGCGCGTGGAAGCACGTGATTTACGTGTAAGGCCTTATTAGGCGCAAAAGGCCATATTACAGCCTTTAGAGGCCTGTGCACGTAGTTGACGGTCTTCTAAAGCCACGGCGCCAAGGAAAACGACTTGGGACGTCGTAGTCCATTGCGACTGAACACTAGACCAATGGTAGCCTGCCGGGGCGCGTGGAAGCACGTGATTTACGTGTAAGGCCTTATTAGGCGCAAAAGGCCATATTACAGCCTTTAGAGGCCTGTGCACGTAGTTGACGGTCTAAAGCCACGGCGCCAAGGAAAACGACTTGGGACGTCGTAGTCATTGCGACTGGGAACACTAGACCAATGGTAGCCTGCCGGGGCGCGTGGAAGCACGTGATTTACGTGTAAGGCCTTATTAGGCGCAAAAGGCCATATTACAGCCTTTAGAGGCCTGTGCGCGTAGTTGACGGTCTAAAGCCACGGCGCCAAGGAAAACGACTTGGGACGTCGTAGTCATTGCGACTGGGAACACTAGACCAATGGTAGCCTGCCGGGGCGTGGAAGCACGTGATTTACGTGTAAGGCCTTATTAGGCTGCAAAAGGCCATATTACAGCCTTTAGAGGCCTGTGCGCGTAGTTGACGGTCTTCTAAAACGGCGCCAAGGAAAACGACTTGGGACGTCGTAGTCCATTGCGACTGGGAACACTAGACCAATGGTAGCCTGCCGGGGCGCGTGGAAGCACGTGATTTACGTGTAAGGCCTTATTAGGCTGCAAAAGGCCATATTACAGCCTTTAGAGGCCTGTGCGCGTAGTTGACGGTCTTCTAAAGCCACGGCGCCAAGGAAAACGACTTGGGACGTCGTAGTCATTGCGACTGGGAACACTAGACCAATGGTAGCCTGCCGGGGCGCGTGGAAGCACGTGATTTACGTGTAAGGCCTTATTAGGCGCAAAAGGCCATATTACAGCCTTTAGAGGCCTGTCGCGTAGTTGACGGTCTTCTAAAGCCACGGCGCCAAGGAAAACGACTTGGGACGTCGTAGTCATTGCGACTGGGAACACTAGACCAATGGTAGCCTGCCGGGGCGTGGAAGCACGTGATTTACGTGTAAGGCCCTTATTAGGCGCAAAAGGCCATATTACAGCCTTTAGAGGCCTGTGCGTAGTTGACGGTCTTCTAAAGCCACGGCGCCAAGGAAAACGACTTGGGACGTCGTAGTCATTGCGAGGAACACTAGACCAATGGTAGCCTGCCGGGCGCGTGGAAGCACGTGATTTACGTGTAAGGCCTTATTAGGCGCAAAAGGCCATATTACAGCCTTTAGAGGCCTGTGCGCGTAGTTGACGGTCTAAAGCCAGGCGCCAAGGAAAACGACTTGGGACGTCGTAGTCCATTGCGACTGGGAACACTAGACCAATGGTAGCCTGCCGGGGCGCGTGGAAGCACGTGATTTACGTGTAAGGCCTTATTAGGCGCAAAAGGCCATATTACAGCCTTTAGAGGCCTGTGCGTAGTTGACGGTCTTCTAAAGCCACGCGCAAGGAAAACGACTTGGGACGTCGTAGTCATTGCGACTGGGAACACTAGACCAATGGTAGCCTGCCGGGGCGCGTGGAAGCACGTGATTTACGTGTACGTGTAAGGCCTTATTAGGCTGCAAAAGGCCATATTACAGCCTTTAGAGGCCTGTGCGCGTAGTTGACGGTCTTCTAAAGCCACGGCGCCAAGGAAAACGACTTGGGACGTCGTAGTCATTGCGACTGGGAACACTAGACCAATGGTAGCCTGCCGGGGCGCGTGGAAGCACGTGATTTACGTGTAAGGCCCTTATTAGGCTGCAAAAGGCCATATTACAGCCTTTAGAGGCCTGTGCGCGTAGTTGACGGTCTTCTAAAGCCACGGCGCCAAGGAAAACGACTTGGGACGTCGTAGTCATTGCGACTGGGAACACTAGACCAATGGTAGCCTGCCGGGGCGCGTGGAAGCACGTGATTTACGTGTAAGGCCTTATTAGGCGCAAAAGGCCATATTACAGCCTTTAGAGGCCTGTGCGCGTAGTTGACGGTCTTCTAAAGCCACGGCGCCAAGGAAAACGACTTGGGACGTCGTAGTTCATTGCGACTGGGAACACTAGACCAATGGTAGCCTGCCGGGGCGCGTGGAAGCACGTGATTTACGTGTAAGGCCTTATTAGGCTGCAAAAGGCCATATTACAGCCTTTAGAGGCCTGTGCGCGTAGTTGACGGTCTTCTAAAGCCACGGCGCCAAGGAAAACGACTTGGGACGTCGTAGTTCATTGCGACTGGGAACACTAGACCAATGGTAGCCTGCCGGGGCGCGTGGAAGCACGTGATTTACGTGTAAGGCCTTATTAGGCGCAAAAGGCCATATTACAGCCTTTAGAGGCCTGTGCGCGTAGTTGACGGTCTTCTAAAGCCACGGCGCCAAGGAAAACGACTTGGGACGTCGTAGTCATTGCGACTGGGAACACTAGACCAATGGTAGCCTGCCGGGGCGCGTGGAAGCACGTGATTTACGTGTAAGGCCTTATTAGGCTGCAAAAGGCCATATTACAGCTTTAGAGGCCTGTGCACGTAGTTGACGGTCTTCTAAAGCCACGGCGCCAAGGAAAACGACTTGGGACGTCGTAGTCCATTGCGAGGGAAACTAGACCAATGGTAGCCTGCCGGCGCGTGGAAGCACGTGATTTACGTGTAAGGCCTTATTAGGCGCAAAAGGCCATATTACAGCCTTTAGAGGCCTGTGCACGTAGTTGACGGTCTAAAGCCATGGCGCCAAGGAAAACGACTTGGGACGTCGTAGTCATTGCGACTGGGAACACTAGACCAATGGTAGCCTGCCGGGGCGCGTGGAAGCACGTGATTTACGTGTAAGGCCTTATTAGGCTGCAAAAGGCCATATTACAGCCTTTAGAGGCCTGTGCGCGTAGTTGACGGTCTTCTAAAGCCACGGCGCAAGGAAAACGACTTGGGACGTCGTAGTTCATTGCGACTGGGAACACTAGACCAATGGTAGCCTGCCGGGGCGCGTGGAAGCACGTGATTTACGTGTAAGGCCTTATTAGGCGCAAAAGGCCATATTACAGCCTTTAGAGGCCTGTGCACGTAGTTGACGGTCTTCTAAAGCCACGGCGCCAAGGAAAACGACTTGGGACGTCGTAGTCATTGCGACTGGGAACACTAGACCAATGGTAGCCTGCCTGGGGCGCTGGAAGCACGTGATTTACGTGTAAGGCCTTATTAGGCGCAAAAGGCCATATTACAGCCTTTAGAGGCCTGTGCACGTAGTTGACGGTCTAAAGCCATGGCGCCAAGGAAAACGACTTGGGACGTCGTAGTCCATTGCGAGTGGGACTAGACCAATGGTGCCGCTGGGCGCGTGGAAGCCGCGTGATTTACGTGTAAGGCCTTATTAGGCGCAAAAGGCCATATTACAGCCTTTAGAGGCCTGTGCGCGTAGTTGACGGTCTTCTAAAGCCAGGCGCCAAGGAAAACGACTTGGGACGTCGTAGTCATTGCGACTGGGAACACTAGACCAATGGTAGCCTGCCGGGCGCGTGGAAGCACGTGATTTACGTGTAAGGCCTTATTAGGCTGCAAAAGGCCATATTACAGCCTTTAGAGGCCTGTGCGCGTAGTTGACGGTCTTCTAAAGCCACGGCGCCAAGGAAAACGACTTGGGACGTCGTAGTCCATTGCGACTGGGAACACTAGACCAATGGTAGCCTGCCGGGCGCGTGGAAGCACGTGATTTACGTGTAAGGCCTTATTAGGCGCAAAAGGCCATATTACAGCCTTTAGAGGCCTGTGCGCGTAGTTGACGGTCTTCTAAAGCCACGGCGCAAGGAAAACGACTTGGGACGTCGTAGTTCATTGCGACTGGGAACACTAGACCAATGGTAGCCTGCCGGGGCGCGTGGAAGCACGTGATTTACGTGTAAGGCCCTTATTAGGCTGCAAAAGGCCATATTACAGCCTTTAGAGGCCTGTGCGCGTAGTTGACGGTCTTCTAAAGCCACGGCGCCAAGGAAAACGACTTGGGACGTCGTAGTTCATTGCGACTGGGAACACTAGACCAATGGTAGCCTGCCGGGGCGTGGAAGCACGTGATTTACGTGTAAGGCCTTATTAGGCTGCAAAAGGCCATATTACAGCCTTTAGAGGCCTGTGCACGTAGTTGACGGTCTTCTAAAGCCACGGCGCCAAGGAAAACGACTTGGGACGTCGTAGTCATTGCGAGGAACACTAGACCAATGGTAGCCTGCCGGGCGCGTGGAAGCACGTGATTTACGTGTAAGGCCTTATTAGGCGGCAAAAGGCCATATTACAGCCTTTAGAGGCCTGTGCACGTAGTTGACGGTCTAAAGCCAGGCGCCAAGGAAAACGACTTGGGACGTCGTAGTCATTGCGACTGGGAACACTAGACCAATGGTAGCCTGCCGGGGCGCGTGGAAGCACGTGATTTACGTGTAAGGCCTTATTAGGCGCAAAAGGCCATATTACAGCCTTTAGAGGCCTGTGCGTAGTTGACGGTCTTCTAAAGCCACGGCGCCAAGGAAAACGACTTGGGACGTCGTAGTCATTGCGACTGGGAACACTAGACCAATGGTAGCCTGCCGGGGCGCGTGGAAGCACGTGATTTACGTGTAAGGCCTTATTAGGCTGCAAAAGGCCATATTACAGCCTTTAGAGGCCTGTGCGCGTAGTTGACGGTCTAAAGCCACGGCGCCAAGGAAAACGACTTGGGACGTCGTAGTCCATTGCGACTGGGAACACTAGACCAATGGTAGCCTGCCGGGGCGTGGAAGCACGTGATTTACGTGTAAGGCCTTATTAGGCGCAAAAGGCCATATTACAGCCTTTAGAGGCCTGTGCGCGTAGTTGACGGTCTTCTAAAGCCACGGCGCCAAGGAAAACGACTTGGGACGTCGTAGTCATTGCGACTGGGAACACTAGACCAATGGTAGCCTGCCGGGGCGTGGAAGCACGTGATTTACGTGTACGTGTAAGGCCCTTATTAGGCTGCAAAAGGCCATATTACAGCCTTTAGAGGCCTGTGCGCGTAGTTGACGGTCTTCTAAAGCCACGGCGCCAAGGAAAACGACTTGGGACGTCGTAGTTTGCGACTGGGAACACTAGACCAATGGTAGCCTGCCGGGGCGCGTGGAAGCACGTGATTTACGTGTAAGGCCTTATTAGGCGCAAAAGGCCATATTACAGCCTTTAGAGGCCTGTGCGCGTAGTTGACGGTCTTCTAAAGCCACGGCGCCAAGGAAAACGACTTGGGACGTCGTAGTCATTGCGACTGGGAACACTAGACCAATGGTAGCCTGCCGGGGCGTGGAAGCACGTGATTTACGTGTAAGGCCTTATTAGGCGCAAAAGGCCATATTACAGCCTTTAGAGGCCTGTGCACGTAGTTGACGGTCTTCTAAAGCCACGGCGCCAAGGAAAACGACTTGGGACGTCGTAGTCATTGCGACTGGAACACTAGACCAATGGTAGCCTGCCGGCGCGTGGAAGCACGTGATTTACGTGTAAGGCCTTATTAGGCGCAAAAGGCCATATTACAGCCTTTAGAGGCCTGTGCACGTAGTTGACGGTCTAAAGCCAGGCGCCAAGGAAAACGACTTGGGACGTCGTAGTCATTGCGACTGGGAACACTAGACCAATGGTAGCCTGCCGGGGCCGTGGAAGCACGTGATTTACGTGTAAGGCCTTATTAGGCGCAAAAGGCCATATTACAGCCTTTAGAGGCCTGTGCGCGTAGTTGACGGTCTTCTAAAGCCACGGCGCCAAGGAAAACGACTTGGGACGTCGTAGTTCATTGCGACTGGGAACACTAGACCAATGGTAGCCTGCCGGGGCGTGGAAGCACGTGATTTACGTGTACGTGTAAGGCCTTATTAGGCGCAAAAGGCCATATTACAGCCTTTAGAGGCCTGTGCGCGTAGTTGACGGTCTTCTAAAGCCACGGCGCCAAGGAAAACGACTTGGGACGTCGTAGTTCATTGCGACTGGGAACACTAGACCAATGGTAGCCTGCCGGGGCGCGTGGAAGCACGTGATTTACGTGTAAGGCCTTATTAGGCGCAAAAGGCCATATTACAGCCTTTAGAGGCCTGTGCGCGTAGTTGACGGTCTTCTAAAGCCACGGCGCCAAGGAAAACGACTTGGGACGTCGTAGTCATTGCGACTGGGAACACTAGACCAATGGTAGCCTGCCGGGGCGCGTGGAAGCACGTGATTTACGTGTAAGGCCTTATTAGGCTGCAAAAGGCCATATTACAGCCTTTAGAGGCCTGTGCGCGTAGTTGACGGTCTTCTAAAGCCACGGCGCAAGGAAAACGACTTGGGACGTCGTAGTTCATTGCGACTGGGAACACTAGACCAATGGTAGCCTGCCGGGGCGCGTGGAAGCACGTGATTTACGTGTAAGGCCTTATTAGGCGCAAAAGGCCATATTACAGCCTTTAGAGGCCTGTGCGCGTAGTTGACGGTCTTCTAAAGCCACGGCGCCAAGGAAAACGACTTGGGACGTCGTAGTTCATTGCGACTGGGAACACTAGACCAATGGTAGCCTGCCGGGGCGCGTGGAAGCACGTGATTTACGTGTAAGGCCTTATTAGGCGCAAAAGGCCATATTACAGCCTTTAGAGGCCTGTGCGCGTAGTTGACGGTCTTCTAAAGCCACGGCGCCAAGGAAAACGACTTGGGACGTCGTAGTCATTGCGACTGGGAACACTAGACCAATGGTAGCCTGCCGGGGCGCGTGGAAGCACGTGATTTACGTGTAAGGCCTTATTAGGCGCAAAAGGCCATATTACAGCCTTTAGAGGCCTGTGCGCGTAGTTGACGGTCTTCTAAAGCCACGGCGCCAAGGAAAACGACTTGGGACGTCGTAGTCCATTGCGACTGGGAACACTAGACCAATGGTAGCCTGCCGGGGCGCGTGGAAGCACGTGATTTACGTGTAAGGCCTTATTAGGCGCAAAAGGCCATATTACAGCCTTTAGAGGCCTGTGCGCGTATTGACGGTCTAAAGCCACGGCGCCAAGGAAAACGACTTGGGACGTCGTAGTCATTGCGACTGGGAACACTAGACCAATGGTAGCCTGCCGGGGCGTGGAAGCACGTGATTTACGTGTAAGGCCTTATTAGGCTGCAAAAGGCCATATTACAGCCTTTAGAGGCCTGTGCGCGTAGTTGACGGTCTTCTAAAGCCACGGCGCCAAGGAAAACGACTTGGGACGTCGTAGTCATTGCGACTGGGAACACTAGACCAATGGTAGCCTGCCGGGGCGCGTGGAAGCACGTGATTTACGTGTAAGGCCCTTATTAGGCGCAAAAGGCCATATTACAGCCTTTAGAGGCCTGTCGCGTAGTTGACGGTCTTCTAAAGCCACGGCGCCAAGGAAAACGACTTGGGACGTCGTAGTCATTGCGAGGTGAAGGACTAGACCAATGGTACCTGCCGGGCGCGTGGAAGCACGTGATTTACGTGTAAGGCCCTTATTAGGCGCAAAAGGCCATATTACAGCCTTTAGAGGCCTGTGCACGTAGTTGACGGTCTAAAGCCACGGCGCCAAGGAAAACGACTTGGGACGTCGTAGTTCATTGCGACTGGGAACACTAGACCAATGGTAGCCTGCCGGGGCGCGTGAAGCACGTGATTTACGTGTAAGGCCCTTATTAGGCTGCAAAAGGCCATATTACAGCCTTTAGAGGCCTGTGCGCGTAGTTGACGGTCTTCTAAAGCCACGGCGCCAAGGAAAACGACTTGGGACGTCGTAGTTCATTGCGACTGGGAACACTAGACCAATGGTAGCCTGCCGGGGCGTGGAAGCACGTGATTTACGTGTAAGGCCCTTATTAGGCTGCAAAAGGCCATATTACAGCCTTTAGAGGCCTGTGCGCGTAGTTGACGGTCTTCTAAAGCCACGGCGCCAAGGAAAACGACTTGGGACGTCGTAGTCCATTGCGAGGAAACTAGACCAATGGTAGCCTGCCGGGCGCGTGGAAGCACGTGATTTACGTGTAAGGCCTTATTAGGCGCAAAAGGCCATATTACAGCCTTTAGAGGCCTGTGCGCGTAGTTGACGGTCTAAAAGCCATGGCGCCAAGGAAAACGACTTGGGACGTCGTAGTCATTGCGACTGGGAACACTAGACCAATGGTAGCCTGCCGGGGCGTGGAAGCACGTGATTTACGTGTAAGGCCTTATTAGGCGGCAAAAGGCCATATTACAGCCTTTAGAGGCCTGTGCGCGTAGTTGACGGTCTTCTAAAGCCACGGCGCCAAGGAAAACGACTTGGGACGTCGTAGTTCATTGCGACTGGGAACACTAGACCAATGGTAGCCTGCCGGGGCGCGTGGAAGCACGTGATTTACGTGTACGTGTAAGGCCTTATTAGGCGCAAAAGGCCATATTACAGCCTTTAGAGGCCTGTGCGCGTAGTTGACGGTCTTCTAAAGCCACGGCGCCAAGGAAAACGACTTGGGACGTCGTAGTTCATTGCGACTGGGAACACTAGACCAATGGTAGCCTGCCGGGCGCGTGGAAGCACGTGATTTACGTGTAAGGCCCTTATTAGGCTGCAAAAGGCCATATTACAGCCTTTAGAGGCCTGTGCACGTAGTTGACGGTCTTCTAAAGCCACGGCGCCAAGGAAAACGACTTGGGACGTCGTAGTCATTGCGACTGGGAACACTAGACCAATGGTAGCCTGCCGGGGCGTGGAAGCACGTGATTTACGTGTAAGGCCTTATTAGGCGCAAAAGGCCATATTACAGCCTTTAGAGGCCTGTGCGCGTAGTTGACGGTCTTCTAAAGCCACGGCGCAAGGAAAACGACTTGGGACGTCGTAGTCCATTGCGACTGGGAACACTAGACCAATGGTAGCCTGCCGGGGCGTGGAAGCACGTGATTTACGTGTAAGGCCCTTATTAGGCTGCAAAAGGCCATATTACAGCCTTTAGAGGCCTGTGCGCGTAGTTGACGGTCTTCTAAAGCCACGGCGCCAAGGAAACGACTTGGGACGTCGTAGTTCATTGCGACTGGGAACACTAGACCAATGGTAGCCTGCCGGGGCGCGTGGAAGCACGTGATTTACGTGTAAGGCCTTATTAGGCGCAAAAGGCCATATTACAGCCTTTAGAGGCCTGTGCGCGTAGTTGACGGTCTTCTAAAGCCACGGCGCCAAGGAAAACGACTTGGACGTCGTAGTTCATTGCGACTGGGAACACTAGACCAATGGTAGCCTGCCGGGGCGCGTGGAAGCACGTGATTTACGTGTAAGGCCCTTATTAGGCTGCAAAAGGCCATATTACAGCTTTAGAGGTCCTGTGCGCGTAGTTGACGGTCTTCTAAAGCCACGGCGCCAAGGAAAACGACTTGGGACGTCGTAGTCCATTGAGACTGGGACTAGACCAATGGTAGCAGCCGGGCGCGTGGAAGCACGTGATTTACGTGTAAGGCCTTATTAGGCGCAAAAGGCCATATTACAGCCTTTAGAGGCCTGTGCACGTAGTTACGTGTCTAAAGCCATGGCGCCAAGGAAAACGACTTGGGACGTCGTAGTCATTGCGACTGGGAACACTAGACCAATGGTAGCCTGCCGGGGCGTGGAAGCACGTGATTTACGTGTAAGGCCTTATTAGGCGCAAAAGGCCATATTACAGCCTTTAGAGGCCTGTGCGCGTAGTTGACGGTCTTCTAAAGCCACGGCGCCAAGGAAAACGACTTGGGACGTCGTAGTTCATTGCGACTGGGAACACTAGACCAATGGTAGCCTGCCGGGCGCGTGGAAGCACGTGATTTACGTGTAAGGCCTTATTAGGCTGCAAAAGGCCATATTACAGCCTTTAGAGGCCTGTGCGTAGTTGACGGTCTTCTAAAGCCACGGCGCCAAGGAAAACGACTTGGGACGTCGTAGTCATTGCGACTGGGAACACTAGACCAATGGTAGCCTGCCGGGCGCGTGGAAGCACGTGATTTACGTGTAAGGCCTTATTAGGCGCAAAAGGCCATATTACAGCTTTAGAGGCCTGTGCGCGTAGTTGACGGTCTTCTAAAGCCACGGCGCCAAGGAAAACGACTTGGGACGTCGTAGTCATTGCGACTGGGAACACTAGACCAATGGTAGCCTGCCGGGGCGCGTGGAAGCACGTGATTTACGTGTAAGGCCTTATTAGGCGCAAAAGGCCATATTACAGCCTTTAGAGGCCTGTGCGCGTAGTTGACGGTCTTCTAAAGCCACGGCGCCAAGGAAAACGACTTGGGACGTCGTAGTCATTGCGACTGGGAACACTAGACCAATGGTAGCCTGCCGGGGCGCGTGGAAGCACGTGATTTACGTGTAAGGCCTTATTAGGCTGCAAAAGGCCATATTACAGCCTTTAGAGGCCTGTGCGCGTAGTTGACGGTCTTCTAAAGCCACGGCGCCAAGGAAAACGACTTGGGACGTCGTAGTCCATTGCGACTGGGAACACTAGACCAATGGTAGCCTGCCGGGGCGCGTGGAAGCACGTGATTTACGTGTAAGGCCTTATTAGGCGCAAAAGGCCATATTACAGCCTTTAGAGGCCTGTGCGCGTAGTTGACGGTCTTCTAAAGCCACGGCGCCAAGGAAAACGACTTGGGACGTCGTAGTCATTGCGACTGGGAACACTAGACCAATGGTAGCCTGCCGGGGCGCTGGAAGCACGTGATTTACGTGTAAGGCCTTATTAGGCGCAAAAGGCCATATTACAGCCTTTAGAGGCCTGTGCGCGTAGTTGACGGTCTTCTAAAGCCACGCCAAGGAAAACGACTTGGGACGTCGTAGTCATTGCGACTGGGAACACTAGACCAATGGTAGCCTGCCGGGCGCGTGGAAGCACGTGATTTACGTGTAAGGCCTTATTAGGCTGCAAAAGGCCATATTACAGCCTTTAGAGGCCTGTGCGCGTAGTTGACGGTCTTCTAAAGCCATGGCGCCAAGGAAAACGACTTGGGACGTCGTAGTTCATTGCGACTGGGAACACTAGACCAATGGTAGCCTGCCGGGGCGTGGAAGCACGTGATTTACGTGTAAGGCCTTATTAGGCTGCAAAAGGCCATATTACAGCCTTTAGAGGCCTGTGCGCGTAGTTGACGGTCTTCTAAAGCCACGGCGCCAAGGAAAACGACTTGGGACGTCGTAGTCATTGCGACTGGGAACACTAGACCAATGGTAGCCTGCCGGGGCGCGTGGAAGCACGTGATTTACGTGTAAGGCCTTATTAGCAAAAGGCCATATTACAGCCTTTAGAGGCCTGTGCGCGTAGTTGACGGTCTTCTAAAGCCACGGCGCCAAGGAAAACGACTTGGGACGTCGTAGTTCATTGCGACTGGGAACACTAGACCAATGGTAGCCTGCCGGGGCGCGTGGAAGCACGTGATTTACGTGTAAGGCCTTATTAGGCTGCAAAAGGCCATATTACAGCCTTTAGAGGCCTGTGCGCGTAGTTGACGGTCTTCTAAAGCCACGGCGCCAAGGAAAACGACTTGGGACGTCGTAGTCATTGCGACTGGGAACACTAGACCAATGGTAGCCTGCCGGGGCGTGGAAGCACGTGATTTACGTGTAAGGCCTTATTAGGCTGCAAAAGGCCATATTACAGCCTTTAGAGGCCTGTGCGCGTAGTTGACGGTCTTCTAAAGCCACGGCGCCAAGGAAAACGACTTGGGACGTCGTAGTCCATTGCGACTGGGAACACTAGACCAATGGTAGCCTGCCGGGGCGCGTGGAAGCACGTGATTTACGTGTAAGGCCTTATTAGGCTGCAAAAGGCCATATTACAGCCTTTAGAGGCCTGTGCGCGTAGTTGACGGTCTTCTAAAGCCACGGCGCCAAGGAAAACGACTTGGGACGTCGTAGTCCATTGCGACTGGGAACACTAGACCAATGGTAGCCTGCCGGGGCGCGTGGAAGCACGTGATTTACGTGTAAGGCCTTATTAGGCGCAAAAGGCCATATTACAGCCTTTAGAGGCCTGTGCGCGTAGTTGACGGTCTTCTAAAGCCACGGCGCCAAGGAAAACGACTTGGGACGTCGTAGTTCATTGCGACTGGGAACACTAGACCAATGGTAGCCTGCCGGGGCGCGTGGAAGCACGTGATTTACGTGTAAGGCCCTTATTAGGCTGCAAAAGGCCATATTACAGCCTTTAGAGGCCTGTGCGCGTAGTTGACGGTCTTCTAAAGCCACGGCGCCAAGGAAAACGACTTGGGACGTCGTAGTCCATTGCGACTGGGAACACTAGACCAATGGTAGCCTGCCGGGGCGTGGAAGCACGTGATTTACGTGTAAGGCCTTATTAGGCTGCAAAAGGCCATATTACAGCCTTTAGAGGCCTGTGCGCGTAGTTGACGGTCTTCTAAAGCCACGGCGCCAAGGAAAACGACTTGGGACGTCGTAGTCCATTGCGACTGGGAACACTAGACCAATGGTAGCCTGCCGGGGCGCGTGGAAGCACGTGATTTACGTGTAAGGCCTTATTAGGCTGCAAAAGGCCATATTACAGCCTTTAGAGGCCTGTGCGCGTAGTTGACGGTCTTCTAAAGCCACGGCGCCAAGGAAAACGACTTGGGACGTCGTAGTCATTGCGACTGGGAACACTAGACCAATGGTAGCCTGCCGGGGCGTGGAAGCACGTGATTTACGTGTAAGGCCTTATTAGGCGCAAAAGGCCATATTACAGCCTTTAGAGGCCTGTGCGCGTAGTTGACGGTCTTCTAAAGCCACGGCGCCAAGGAAAACGACTTGGGACGTCGTAGTCATTGCGACTGGGAACACTAGACCAATGGTAGCCTGCCGGGGCGTGGAAGCACGTGATTTACGTGTAAGGCCCTTATTAGGCGCAAAAGGCCATATTACAGCCTTTAGAGGCTGTGCGCGTAGTTGACGGTCTTCTAAAGCCACGGCGCCAAGGAAAACGACTTGGGACGTCGTAGTCCATTGCGACTGGGAACACTAGACCAATGGTAGCCTGCCGGGGCGCGTGGAAGCACGTGATTTACGTGTAAGGCCTTATTAGGCGCAAAAGGCCATATTACAGCCTTTAGAGGCCTGTGCACGTAGTTGACGGTCTTCTAAAGCCACCGCCAAGGAAAACGACTTGGGACGTCGTAGTCATTGCGACTGGGAACACTAGACCAATGGTAGCCTGCCGGGCGCGTGGAAGCACGTGATTTACGTGTAAGGCCTTATTAGGCGCAAAAGGCCATATTACAGCCTTTAGAGGCCTGTGCGTAGTTGACGGTCTAAAGCCATGGCGCCAAGGAAAACGACTTGGGACGTCGTAGTCATTGCGACTGGGAACACTAGACCAATGGTAGCCTGCCGGGCGCGTGGAAGCACGTGATTTACGTGTAAGGCCTTATTAGGCGCAAAAGGCCATATTACAGCCTTTAGAGGCCTGTGCGCGTAGTTGACGGTCTTCTAAAGCCACGGCGCCAAGGAAAACGACTTGGGACGTCGTAGTCATTGCGACTGGGAACACTAGACCAATGGTAGCCTGCCGGGGCGTGGAAGCACGTGATTTACGTGTAAGGCCTTATTAGGCGCAAAAGGCCATATTACAGCCTTTAGAGGCCTGTGCGCGTAGTTGACGGTCTTCTAAAGCCACGGCGCCAAGGAAAACGACTTGGGACGTCGTAGTTCATTGCGACTGGGAACACTAGACCAATGGTAGCCTGCCGGGGCGTGGAAGCACGTGATTTACGTGTAAGGCCTTATTAGGCTGCAAAAGGCCATATTACAGCCTTTAGAGGCCTGTGCGCGTAGTTGACGGTCTTCTAAAGCCACGGCGCAAGGAAAACGACTTGGACGTCGTAGTCATTGCGACTGGGAACACTAGACCAATGGTAGCCTGCCGGGGCGCGTGGAAGCACGTGATTTACGTGTAAGGCCTTATTAGGCGCAAAAGGCCATATTACAGCCTTTAGAGGCCTGTGCGCGTAGTTGACGGTCTTCTAAAGCCACGGCGCCAAGGAAAACGACTTGGGACGTCGTAGTCCATTGCGACTGGGAACACTAGACCAATGGTAGCCTGCCGGGGCGCGTGGAAGCACGTGATTTACGTGTAAGGCCTTATTAGGCTGCAAAAGGCCATATTACAGCCTTTAGAGGCCTGTGCGCGTAGTTGACGGTCTTCTAAAGCCAGGCGCCAAGGAAAACGACTTGGGACGTCGTAGTCCATTGCGAGGAACACTAGACAATTGGACGTAGTCCATTGCGACGGGAACTAGACCAATGGTAGCCTGCCGGGGCGCGTGAAGCACGTGATTTACGTGTAAGGCCTTATTAGGCGCAAAAGGCCATATTACAGCCTTTAGAGGCCTGTGCGCGTAGTTGACGGTCTTCTAAAGCCACGGCGCCAAGGAAAACGACTTGGGACGTCGTAGTCATTGCGACTGGGAACACTAGACCAATGGTAGCCTGGGCGCGTGGAAGCACGTGATTTACGTGTAAGGCCTTATTAGGCGCAAAAGGCCATATTACAGCCTTTAGAGGCCTGTGCACGTAGTTGACGGTCTAAAGCCATGGCGCCAAGGAAAACGACTTGGGACGTCGTAGTCCATTGCGATGGGAACACTAGACCAATGGTAGCCTGCCGGGGCGCGTGGAAGCACGTGATTTACGTGTAAGGCCTTATTAGGCGCAAAAGGCCATATTACAGCCTTTAGAGGCCTGTGCACGTAGTTGACGGTCTTCTAAAGCCACGGCGCCAAGGAAAACGACTTGGGACGTCGTAGTCATTGCGACTGGGAACACTAGACCAATGGTAGCCTGCCGGGGCGCGTGGAAGCACGTGATTTACGTGTAAGGCCCTTATTAGGCGCAAAAGGCCATATTACAGCCTTTAGAGGCCTGTGCGCGTAGTTGACGGTCTTCTAAAGCCACGCGAAGGAAAACGACTTGGGACGTCGTAGTCATTGCGACTGGGAACACTAGACCAATGGTAGCCTGCCGGGGCGTGGAAGCACGTGATTTACGTGTAAGGCCCTTATTAGGCTGCAAAAGGCCATATTACAGCCTTTAGAGGCCTGTGCGTAGTTGACGGTGTTCTAAAGCCATGGCGCCAAGGAAAACTTGGGACGTCGTAGTCATTGCGACTGGGAACACTAGACCAATGGTAGCCTGCCGGGGCGCGTGGAAGCACGTGATTTACGTGTAAGGCCTTATTAGGCGCAAAAGGCCATATTACAGCCTTTAGAGGCCTGTGCGCGTAGTTGACGGTCTTCTAAAGCCACGGCGCCAAGGAAAACGACTTGGGACGTCGTAGTCATTGCGACTGGGAACACTAGACCAATGGTAGCCTGCCGGGGCGCGTGGAAGCACGTGATTTACGTGTAAGGCCTTATTAGGCGCAAAAGGCCATATTACAGCCTTTAGAGGCCTGTGCGCGTAGTTGACGGTCTTCTAAAGCCACGGCGCCAAGGAAAACGACTTGGGACGTCGTAGTCATTGCGAGGGAACACTAGACCAATGGTAGCCTGCCGGGGCGCGTGGAAGCACGTGATTTACGTGTAAGGCCTTATTAGGCGCAAAAGGCCATATTACAGCCTTTAGAGGCCTGTGCACGTAGTTGACGGTCTAAAGCCATGGCGCCAAGGAAAACGACTTGGGACGTCGTAGTTCATTGCGACTGGGAACACTAGACCAATGGTAGCCTGCCGGGGCGCGTGGAAGCACGTGATTTACGTGTAAGGCCTTATTAGGCTGCAAAAGGCCATATTACAGCCTTTAGAGGCCTGTGCACGTAGTTGACGGTCTTCTAAAGCCACGGCGCCAAGGAAAACGACTTGGGACGTCGTAGTCCATTGCGACTGGGAACACTAGACCAATGGTAGCCTGCCGGGGCGCGTGGAAGCACGTGATTTACGTGTAAGGCCTTATTAGGCGCAAAAGGCCATATTACAGCCTTTAGAGGCCTGTGCGCGTAGTTGACGGTCTTCTAAAGCCACGGCGCCAAGGAAAACGACTTGGACGTCGTAGTCATTGCGACTGGGAACACTAGACCAATGGTAGCCTGCCGGGGCGTGGAAGCACGTGATTTACGTGTAAGGCCTTATTAGGCGCAAAAGGCCATATTACAGCCTTTAGAGGCCTGTGCGCGTAGTTGACGGTCTTCTAAAGCCACGGCGCCAAGGAAAACGACTTGGGACGTCGTAGTCATTGACTGGGAACACTAGACCAATGGTAGCCTGGGGCGCGTGGAAGCACGTGATTTACGTGTAAGGCCCTTATTAGGCTGCAAAAGGCCATATTACAGCCTTTAGAGGCCTGTGCGCGTAGTTGACGGTCTTCTAAAGCCAGGCGCCAAGGAAAACGACTTGGGACGTCGTAGTCCATTGCGACTGGGAACACTAGACCAATGGTAGCCTGCCGGGCGCGTGGAAGCACGTGATTTACGTGTAAGGCCTTATTAGGCGCAAAAGGCCATATTACAGCCTTTAGAGGCCTGTGCGCGTAGTTGACGGTCTCTAAAGCCATGGCGCCAAGGAAAACGACTTGGGACGTCGTAGTCCATTGACTGGGAACACTAGACCAATGGTAGCCTGCCGGGGCGCGTGGAAGCACGTGATTTACGTGTAAGGCCTTATTAGGCTGCAAAAGGCCATATTACAGCCTTTAGAGGCCTGTGCGCGTAGTTGACGGTCTTCTAAAGCCACGGCGCCAAGGAAAACGACTTGGGACGTCGTAGTCATTGCGACTGGGAACACTAGACCAATGGTAGCCTGCCGGGGCGCGTGGAAGCACGTGATTTACGTGTAAGGCCTTATTAGGCTGCAAAAGGCCATATTACAGCCTTTAGAGGCCTGTGCGCGTAGTTGACGGTCTTCTAAAGCCACGGCGCCAAGGAAAACGACTTGGGACGTCGTAGTCATTGCGACTGGGAACACTAGACCAATGGTAGCCTGCCGGGGCGTGGAAGCACGTGATTTACGTGTAAGGCCCTTATTAGGCGCAAAAGGCCATATTACAGCCTTTAGAGGCCTGTGCGCGTAGTTGACGGTCTTCTAAAGCCACGGCGCCAAGGAAAACGACTTGGGACGTCGTAGTCATTGCGACTGGGAACACTAGACCAATGGTAGCCTGCCGGGGCGCGTGAAGCACGTGATTTACGTGTAAGGCCTTATTAGGCGCAAAAGGCCATATTACAGCCTTTAGAGGCCTGTGCGCGTAGTTGACGGTCTTCTAAAGCCACGGCGCCAAGGAAAACGACTTGGGACGTCGTAGTCCATTGGAGTGAACACTAGACCAATGGTAGCCTGGGCGCGTGGAAGCACGTGATTTACGTGTAAGGCCTTATTAGGCGCAAAAGGCCATATTACAGCCTTTAGAGGCCTGTGCGCGTAGTTGACGGTCTTCTAAAGCCACGGCGCCAAGGAAAACGACTTGGGACGTCGTAGTCATTGCGACTGGGAACACTAGACCAATGGTAGCCTGCCGGGGCGCGTGGAAGCACGTGATTTACGTGTAAGGCCTTATTAGGCGCAAAAGGCCATATTACAGCCTTTAGAGGCCTGTGCGCGTAGTTGACGGTCTAAAGCCACGGCGCCAAGGAAAACGACTTGGGACGTCGTAGTCATTGCGACTGGGAACACTAGACCAATGGTAGCCTGCCGGGGCGCGTGGAAGCACGTGATTTACGTGTAAGGCCTTATTAGGCGCAAAAGGCCATATTACAGCCTTTAGAGGCCTGTGCGCGTAGTTGACGGTCTTCTAAAGCCACGGCGCCAAGGAAAACGACTTGGGACGTCGTAGTTCATTGCGACTGGGAACACTAGACCAATGGTAGCCTGCCGGGGCGCGTGGAAGCACGTGATTTACGTGTAAGGCCTTATTAGGCTGCAAAAGGCCATATTACAGCCTTTAGAGGCCTGTGCGCGTAGTTGACGGTCTTCTAAAGCCACGGCGCCAGGAAAACGACTTGGGACGTCGTAGTCATTGCGACTGGGAACACTAGACCAATGGTAGCCTGCCGGGCGCGTGGAAGCACGTGATTTACGTGTAAGGCCTTATTAGGCGCAAAAGGCCATATTACAGCCTTTAGAGGCCTGTGCGCGTAGTTGACGGTCTTCTAAAGCCACGGCGCCAAGGAAAACGACTTGGGACGTCGTAGTCCATTGCGACTGGGAACACTAGACCAATGGTAGCCTGCCGGCGCGTGGAAGCACGTGATTTACGTGTAAGGCCTTATTAGGCGCAAAAGGCCATATTACAGCCTTTAGAGGCCTGTGCGCGTAGTTGACGGTCTAAAGCCATGGCGCCAAGGAAAACGACTTGGGACGTCGTAGTCATTGCGACTGGGAACACTAGACCAATGGTAGCCTGCCGGGGCGCGTGGAAGCACGTGATTTACGTGTAAGGCCCTTATTAGGCGCAAAAGGCCATATTACAGCCTTTAGAGGCCTGTGCGCGTAGTTGACGGTCTTCTAAAGCCACGGCGCCAAGGAAAACGACTTGGGACGTCGTAGTCCATTGAGTCTGGGAACACTAGACCAATGGTAGCCTGCCGGGGCGCGTGGAAGCACGTGATTTACGTGTAAGGCCTTATTAGGCGCAAAAGGCCATATTACAGCCTTTAGAGGCCTGTGCGCGTAGTTGACGGTCTTCTAAAGCCACGGCGCCAAGGAAAACGACTTGGGACGTCGTAGTCATTGCGACTGGGAACACTAGACCAATGGTAGCCTGCCGGGGCGCGTGGAAGCACGTGATTTACGTGTAAGGCCTTATTAGGCTGCAAAAGGCCATATTACAGCCTTTAGAGGCCTGTGCGCGTAGTTGACGGTTTCTAAGCCATGGCGCCAAGGAAACGACTTGGGACGTCGTAGTCATTGCGACTGGGAACACTAGACCAATGGTAGCCTGCCGGGGCGCGTGGAAGCACGTGATTTACGTGTAAGGCCTTATTAGGCGCAAAAGGCCATATTACAGCCTTTAGAGGCCTGTGCGCGTAGTTGACGGTCTTCTAAAGCCACGGCGCCAAGGAAAACGACTTGGGACGTCGTAGTCCATTGCGACTGGGAACACTAGACCAATGGTAGCCTGCCGGGGCGCGTGGAAGCACGTGATTTACGTGTAAGGCCCTTATTAGGCTGCAAAAGGCCATATTACAGCCTTTAGAGGCCTGTGCGCGTAGTTGACGGTCTTCTAAAGCCACGCGCCAAGGAAAACGACTTGGGACGTCGTAGTCCATTGCGAGTGAAACTAGACCAATGGTAGCCTGCCGGGCGCGTGGAAGCACGTGATTTACGTGTAAGGCCTTATTAGGCGCAAAAGGCCATATTACAGCCTTTAGAGGCCTGTGCGCGTAGTTGACGTGTCTAAGCCATGGCGCCAAGGAAAACGACTTGGGACGTAGTTCATTGCGACTGGGAACACTAGACCAATGGTAGCCTGCCGGGCGCGTGGAAGCACGTGATTTACGTGTAAGGCCCTTATTAGGCGCAAAAGGCCATATTACAGCCTTTAGAGGCCTGTGCGCGTAGTTGACGGTCTTCTAAAGCCACGGCGCCAAGGAAAACGACTTGGGACGTCGTAGTCCATTGAGATGGAACACTAGACCAATGGTAGCCTGCCGGGGCGCGTGGAAGCACGTGATTTACGTGTAAGGCCCTTATTAGGCGCAAAAGGCCATATTACAGCTTTAGAGGCCTGTGCACGTAGTTACGGTGTCTAAGCCATGGCGCCAAGGAAAGACTTGGGACGTCGTAGTCCATTGAGTCTGGGAACACTAGACCAATGGTAGCCTGCCGGGGCGCGTGGAAGCACGTGATTTACGTGTAAGGCCTTATTAGGCGGCAAAAGGCCATATTACAGCCTTTAGAGGCCTGTGCGCGTAGTTGACGGTCTTCTAAAGCCATGGCGCCAAGGAAAACGACTTGGGACGTCGTAGTCCATTGCGACTGGGAACACTAGACCAATGGTAGCCTGCGGGGCGTGGAAGCACGTGATTTACGTGTAAGGCCTTATTAGGCTGCAAAAGGCCATATTACAGCCTTTAGAGGTCTGTGCGCGTAGTTAACGGTGTTCTAATGCATGGCGCCAAGAGAAAACTTGGGACGTCGTAGTCCATTGCGACTGGGAACACTAGACCAATGGTAGCCTGCCGGGCGCGTGGAAGCACGTGATTTACGTGTAAGGCCTTATTAGGCTGCAAAAGGCCATATTACAGCCTTTAGAGGCTGTGCGTAGTTGACGGCTTCTAAAGCCACGTCGCCAAGGAAAACGACTTGGGACGTCGTAGTCCATTGCGAGTGGGAACACTAGACCAATGGTAGCCAGCCTGGGCGCGTGGAACCACGTGATTTACGTGTAAGGCCTTATTAGGCGCAAAAGGCCATATTACAGCCTTTAGAGGCCTGTGCACGTAGTTGAACGGTCATAAGCCATGGCGCCAAGGAAAACGACTTGGGACGTCGTAGTCATTGCGACTGGAACACTAGACCAATGGTAGCCTGCCGGGGCGCCTGGAAGCACGTGATTTACGTGTAAGGCCCTTATTAGGCGCAAAAGGCCATATTACAGCCTTTAGAGGCCTGTGCGCGTAGTTGACGGTCTTCTAAAGCCACGGCGCCAAGGAAAACGACTTGGGACGTCGTAGTCCATTGAGACTGGGACTAGACCAATGGTGCCTGCCGGGGCGCGTGGAAGCACGTGATTTACGTGTAAGGCCTTATTAGGCGCAAAAGGCCATATTACAGCCTTTAGAGGCCTGTGCACGTAGTTAACGGTCTAAAGCTGGCGCCAAGGAAAACGACTTGGGACGTCGTAGTCCATTGCGAGTGGGAACACTAGACCAATGGTAGCCTGCCGGGGCGCGTGGAAGCACGTGATTTACGTGTAAGGCCCTTATTAGGCTGCAAAAGGCCATATTACAGCCTTTAGAGGCCTGTGCACGTAGTTGACGGTCTTCTAAAGCCACGTCGCCAAGGAAACGACTTGGACGTCGTATAGTCCATTGCGACTGGGAACACTAGACCAATGGTAGCCTGCCGGGGCGTGGAAGCACGTGATTTACGTGTAAGGCCTTATTAGGCGCAAAAGGCCATATTACAGCTTTAGAGGCCTGTGCACGTAGTTACGGTGTTCTAAAGCCATGGCGTCCAAGGAAACGACTTGTGACGTCGTAGTCCATTGCGTCTGGGAACACTAGACCAATGGTAGCCTGCCGGGCGCGTGAAAGCACGTGATTTACGTGTAAGGCCTTATTAGGCTGCAAAAGGCCATATTACAGCCTTTAGAGGCCTGTGCACGTAGTTACGTGTTTCTAAAGCCATGGCGCTAAGGAAAACGACTTGGACGTCGTAGTCATTGAGTCTGGGAACACTAGACCAATGGTAGCCTGCCGGGCGCGTGGAAGCACGTGATTTACGTGTAAGGCCCTTATTAGGCTGCAAAAGGCCATATTACAGCCTTTAGAGGCCTGTGCGCGTAGTTGACGGTCTTCTAA
>JASGCC010002745.1:0-27019 GCA_030067915.1 Hydractinia echinata
TTCCCACAGTCAATCGTTTCACTGTTAAAAGCGATGCAACCTAGTAATATCAGAAAAATATCGCTAAATACATGTTGGTACGAATATGTGACGCAAACGTTGTAACTCCAAACGGATTGATACCGTTAGAAGTCAATGAAATGTAGTTTTTGAAACTGTCTCTATTTCTTCAGCGCGCGCTATACGGCTAGGATTGGTCCCACAAGTAAAAAATGACTTATTTATCTAAATTTAAATAAAGCGCTACCACAGCGCCCAGTGTAATCGCTGAGTTCCAGCAATCATGTCAAATTAAGAAGAATGTTATTCTTTGGATAGTCCAATTGTCTTATTTATCACATTTATAAGGTCAAAGTTCAAAATCAGTTCAATTAAGTCCACAGTCCAATCGTTTTCACTGTTAAAGCGATGCAACCTAGTAATATCAGAAAAATATCGCTAAATACATGTTGGTACGAATATGTGACGCAACCGTTGTAAGCAAACGGATTGATAACCGTTAAAAGTCAATGAATGTATTTTTGAAACTGTCTCTATTCTTCAGCGCGCGCTAACGGCTAGGATTGGTCCCACAGTAAAAAATTGACTTATTTATCTAATTTTTAAATAAAGCGCTACCACAGCGCCCAGTGTAATCGCTGAGTTCCAGCAATCATGTCAATTAAGAAAGAATGTTATTTCTTGGAGTCCAATTGTCTCATTTATCACATTTATAAGGTCAAAGTCCAAAATCAGTTCAATTAAGTCCCACAGTCAATCGTTTCACTGTTTAAAAGCGATGCAACCTAGTAATATCAGAAAAAATATCGCTAAATACATGTTGGTACGAATATGTGACGCAACCGTTGTAACTCAAACGGACTGATACCGTTAGAAAGTCAATGAAATGTAGTTTTTGAAACTGTCTCTATTTCTTTAGCGCGCGCTAAACGGCTAGGATTGGTCCCACAGTAAAAAATGACTTATTTATCTAAATTTTTAAATAAAGCGCTACCACAGCGCCCAGTGTAATCGCTGAGTTCCAGCAATCATGTCAAATTAAGAAGAATGTTATTTCTTGGAGTCCAATTGTCTCATTTATCACATTTATAAGGTCAAAGTCCAAAATCAGTTCAATTAAGTCCCACAGTCAATCGTTTCACTGTTAAAAGCGATGCAACCTAGTAATATCAGAAAAATATCGCTAAATACATGTTGGTACGAATATGTGACGCAACCGTTGTAACTCAAACGGACTGATACCGTTAGAAAGTCAATGAAATGTAGTTTTTGAAACTGTCTCTATTTCTTCAGCGCGCGCTAACGGCTAGGATTGGTCCCACAGTAAAAAAATGACTTATTTATCTAAATTTTTAAATAAAGCGCTACCACAGCGCCCAGTGTAATCGCTGAGTTCCAGCAATCATGTCAAATTAAGAAGAATGTTATTTCTTGGAGTCCAATTGTCTCATTTATCACATTATAAGGTCAAAGTTCAAAAATCAGTTCAATTAAGTCCCACAGTCAATCGTTCCACTGTTAAAAGCGATGCAACCTAGTAATATCAGGAAAAATATCGCTAAATACATGTTGGTACGAATATGTGACGCAACCGTTGTAACTCAAACGGACTGATACCGTTAGAAAGTCAATGAAATGTAGTTTTGAAACTGTCTCTATTTCTTCAGCGCGCGCTAACGGCTAGGATTGGTCCCACAGTAAAAAATGACTTATTTATCTAAATTTTTAAATAAAGCGCTACCACAGCGCCCAGTGTAATCGCTGAGTTCCAGCAATCATGTCAAATTAAGAAGAATGTTATTTCTTGGAGTCCAATTGTCTCATTTATCACATTTATAAGGTCAAAGTCCAAAATCAGTTCAATTAAGTCCCACAGTCAATCGTTTCACTGTTAAAAGCGATGCAACCTAGTAATATCAGAAAAATATCGCTAATACATGTTGGTACGAATATGTGACGCAACCGTTGTAACTCAAAACGGATTGATACCGTTAGAAAAGTCAATGAAATGTAGTTTTGAAACTGTCTCTATTTCTTCAGCGCGCGCTAACGGCTAGGATTGGTCCCACAGTAAAAAATGACTTATTTATCTAAATTTTTAAATAAAGCGCTACCACAGCGCCCAGTGTAATCGCTGAGTTCCAGCAATCATGTTCAAATTAAGAAGAATGTTATTTCTTGGAGTCCAATTGTCTCATTTATCACATTTATAAGGTCAAAGTCCAAAATCAGTTCAATTAAGTCCCACAGTCAATCGTTTCACTGTTAAAAGCGATGCAACCTAGTAATATCAGAAAAATATCGCTAAATACATGTTGGTACGAATATGTGACGCAACCGTTGTAACTCAAACGGACTGATACCGTTAGAAAGTCAATGAAATGTAGTTTTTGAAACTGTCTCTATTTCTTCAGCGCGCGCTAACGGCTAGGATTGGTCCCACAGTAAAAATGACTTATTTATCTAAATTTTTAAATAAAGCGCTACCACAGCGCCCAGTGTAATCGCTGAGTTCCAGCAATCATGTCAAATTAAGAAGAATGTTATTTCTTGGAGTCCAATTGTCTCATTTATCACATTTATAAGGTCAAAGTCCAAAATCAGTTCAATTAAGTCCCACAGTCAATCGTTTCACTGTTAAAAGCGATGCAACCTAGTAATATCAGAAAAATATCGCTAAATACATGTTGGTACGAATATGTGACGCAACCGTTGTAACTCAAACGGATTGATACCGTTAGAAAGTCAATGAAATGTAGTTTTTGAAACTGTCTCTATTTCTTCAGCGCGCGCTAACGGCTAGGATTGGTCCCACAGTAAAAAATGACTTATTTATCTAAATTTTTAAATAAAGCGCTACCACAGCGCCCAGTGTAATCGCTGAGTTCCAGCAATCATGTCAAATTAAGAAGAATGTTATTTCTTGGAGTCCAATTGTCTCATTTATCACATTTATAAGGTCAAAGTCCAAAATCAGTTCAATTAAGTCCCACAGTCAATCGTTTCACTGTTAAAAGCGATGCAACCTAGTAATATCAGAAAAATATCGCTAAATACATGTTGGTACGAATATGTGACGCAACCGTTGTAACTCAAACGGACTGATACCGTTAGAAAGTCAATGAAATGTAGTTTTTGAAACTGTCTCTATTTCTTCAGCGCGCGCTAACGGCTAGGATTGGTCCCACAGTAAAAAATGACTTATTTATCTAAATTTTTAAATAAAGCGCTACCACAGCGCCCAGTGTAATCGCTGAGTTCCAGCAATCATGTCAAATTAAGAAGAATGTTATTTCTTGGAGTCCAATTGTCTCATTTATCACATTTATAAGGTCAAAGTCCAAAATCAGTTCAATTAAGTCCCACAGTCAATCGTTTCACTGTTAAAAGCGATGCAACCTAGTAATATCAGAAAAATATCGCTAAATACATGTTGGTACGAATATGTGACGCAACCGTTGTAACTCAAACGGATTGATACCGTTAGAAAGTCAATGAAATGTAGTTTTTGAAACTGTCTCTATTTCTTCAGCGCGCGCTAACGGCTAGGATTGGTCCCACAGTAAAAAATGACTTATTTATCTAAATTTTTAAATAAAGCGCTACCACAGCGCCCAGTGTAATCGCTGAGTTCCAGCAATCATGTCAAATTAAGAAGAATGTTATTTCTTGGAGTCCAATTGTCTCATTTATCACATTTATAAGGTCAAAGTCCAAAATCAGTTCAATTAAGTCCCACAGTCAATCGTTTCACTGTTAAAAGCGATGCAACCTAGTAATATCAGAAAAATATCGCTAAATACATGTTGGTACGAATATGTGACGCAACCGTTGTAACTCAAACGGACTGATACCGTTAGAAAGTCAATGAAATGTAGTTTTTGAAACTGTCTCTATTTCTTCAGCGCGCGCTAACGGCTAGGATTGGTCCCACAGTAAAAAATGACTTATTTATCTAAATTTTTAAATAAAGCGCTACCACAGCGCCCAGTGTAATCGCTGAGTTCCAGCAATCATGTCAAATTAAGAAGAATGTTATTTCTTGGAGTCCAATTGTCTCATTTATCACATTTATAAGGTCAAAGTCCAAAATCAGTTCAATTAAGTCCCACAGTCAATCGTTTCACTGTTAAAAGCGATGCAACCTAGTAATATCAGAAAAATATCGCTAAATACATGTTGGTACGAATATGTGACGCAACCGTTGTAACTCAAACGGATTGATACCGTTAGAAAGTCAATGAAATGTAGTTTTTGAAACTGTCTCTATTTCTTCAGCGCGCGCTAACGGCTAGGATTGGTCCCACAGTAAAAAATGACTTATTTATCTAAATTTTTAAATAAAGCGCTACCACAGCGCCCAGTGTAATCGCTGAGTTCCAGCAATCATGTCAAATTAAGAAGAATGTTATTTCTTGGAGTCCAATTGTCTCATTTATCACATTTATAAGGTCAAAGTCCAAAATCAGTTCAATTAAGTCCCACAGTCAATCGTTTCACTGTTAAAAGCGATGCAACCTAGTAATATCAGAAAAATATCGCTAAATACATGTTGGTACGAATATGTGACGCAACCGTTGTAACTCAAACGGACTGATACCGTTAGAAAGTCAATGAAATGTAGTTTTTGAAACTGTCTCTATTTCTTCAGCGCGCGCTAACGGCTAGGATTGGTCCCACAGTAAAAAATGACTTATTTATCTAAATTTTTAAATAAAGCGCTACCACAGCGCCCAGTGTAATCGCTGAGTTCCAGCAATCATGTCAAATTAAGAAGAATGTTATTTCTTGGAGTCCAATTGTCTCATTTATCACATTTATAAGGTCAAAGTCCAAAATCAGTTCAATTAAGTCCCACAGTCAATCGTTTCACTGTTAAAAGCGATGCAACCTAGTAATATCAGAAAAATATCGCTAAATACATGTTGGTACGAATATGTGACGCAACCGTTGTAACTCAAACGGATTGATACCGTTAGAAAGTCAATGAAATGTAGTTTTTGAAACTGTCTCTATTTCTTCAGCGCGCGCTAACGGCTAGGATTGGTCCCACAGTAAAAAATGACTTATTTATCTAAATTTTTAAATAAAGCGCTACCACAGCGCCCAGTGTAATCGCTGAGTTCCAGCAATCATGTCAAATTAAGAAGAATGTTATTTCTTGGAGTCCAATTGTCTCATTTATCACATTTATAAGGTCAAAGTCCAAAATCAGTTCAATTAAGTCCCACAGTCAATCGTTTCACTGTTAAAAGCGATGCAACCTAGTAATATCAGAAAAATATCGCTAAATACATGTTGGTACGAATATGTGACGCAACCGTTGTAACTCAAACGGATTGATACCGTTAGAAAGTCAATGAAATGTAGTTTTTGAAACTGTCTCTATTTCTTCAGCGCGCGCTAACGGCTAGGATTGGTCCCACAGTAAAAAATGACTTATTTATCTAAATTTTTAAATAAAGCGCTACCACAGCGCCCAGTGTAATCGCTGAGTTCCAGCAATCATGTCAAATTAAGAAGAATGTTATTTCTTGGAGTCCAATTGTCTCATTTATCACATTTATAAGGTCAAAGTCAAAATCAGTTCAATTAAGTCCCACAGTCAATCGTTTCACTGTTAAAAGCGATGCAACCTAGTAATATCGGAAAAATATCGCTAAATACATGTTGGTACGAATATGTGACGCAACCGTTGTAACTCAAACGGACTGATACCGTTAGAAAGTCAATGAAATGTAGTTTTTGAAACTGTCTCTATTTCTTCAGCGCGCGCTAACGGCTAGGATTGGTCCCACAGTAAAAAATGACTTATTTATCTAAATTTTTAAATAAAGCGCTACCACAGCGCCCAGTGTAATCGCTGAGTTCCAGCAATCATGTCAAATTAAGAAGAATGTTATTTCTTGGAGTCCAATTGTCTCATTTATCACATTTATAAGGTCAAAGTCCAAAATCAGTTCAATTAAGTCCCACAGTCAATCGTTTCACTGTTAAAAGCGATGCAACCTAGTAATATCAGAAAAATATCGCTAAATACATGTTGGTACGAATATGTGACGCAACCGTTGTAACTCAAACGGACTGATACCGTTAAAAAGTCAATGAAATGTAGTTTTTGAAACTGTCTCTATTTCTTCAGCGCGCGCTAACGGCTAGGATTGGTCCCACAGTAAAAAATGACTTATTTATCTAAATTTTTAAATAAAGCGCTACCACAGCGCCCAGTGTAATCGCTGAGTTCCAGCAATCATGTCAAATTAAGAAGAATGTTATTTCTTGGAGTCCAATTGTCTCATTTATCACATTTATAAGGTCAAAGTCCAAAATCAGTTCAATTAAGTCCCACAGTCAATCGTTTCACTGTTAAAAGCGATGCAACCTAGTAATATCAGAAAAATATCGCTAAATACATGTTGGTACGAATATGTGACGCAACCGTTGTAACTCAAACGGATTGATACCGTTAAAAAGTCAATGAAATGTAGTTTTTGAAACTGTCTCTATTTCTTCAGCGCGCGCTAACGGCTAGGATTGGTCCCACAGTAAAAAATGACTTATTTATCTAAATTTTTAAATAAAGCGCTACCACAGCGCCCAGTGTAATCGCTGAGTTCCAGCAATCATGTCAAATTAAGAAGAATGTTATTTCTTGGAGTCCAATTGTCTCATTTATCACATTTATAAGGTCAAAGTCCAAAATCAGTTCAATTAAGTCCCACAGTCAATCGTTTCACTGTTAAAAGCGATGCAACCTAGTAATATCGGAAAAATATCGCTAAATACATGTTGGTACGAATATGTGACGCAACCGTTGTAACTCAAACGGATTGATACCGTTAGAAAGTCAATGAAATGTAGTTTTTGAAACTGTCTCTATTTCTTCAGCGCGCGCTAACGGCTAGGATTGGTCCCACAGTAAAAAATGACTTATTTATCTAAATTTTTAAATAAAGCGCTACCACAGCGCCCAGTGTAATCGCTGAGTTCCAGCAATCATGTCAAATTAAGAAGAATGTTATTTCTTGGAGTCCAATTGTCTCATTTATCACATTTATAAGGTCAAAGTCCAAAATCAGTTCAATTAAGTCCCACAGTCAATCGTTTCACTGTTAAAAGCGATGCAACCTAGTAATATCAGAAAAATATCGCTAAATACATGTTGGTACGAATATGTGACGCAACCGTTGTAACTCAAACGGATTGATACCGTTAGAAAGTCAATGAAATGTAGTTTTTGAAACTGTCTCTATTTCTTCAGCGCGCGCTAACGGCTAGGATTGGTCCCACAGTAAAAAATGACTTATTTATCTAAATTTTTAAATAAAGCGCTACCACAGCGCCCAGTGTAATCGCTGAGTTCCAGCAATCATGTCAAATTAAGAAGAATGTTATTTCTTGGAGTCCAATTGTCTCATTTATCACATTTATAAGGTCAAAGTCAAAATCAGTTCAATTAAGTCCCACAGTCAATCGTTTCACTGTTAAAAGCGATGCAACCTAGTAATATCAGAAAAATATCGCTAAATACATGTTGGTACGAATATGTGACGCAACCGTTGTAACTCAAACGGATTGATACCGTTAGAAAGTCAATGAAATGTAGTTTTTGAAACTGTCTCTATTTCTTCAGCGCGCGCTAACGGCTAGGATTGGTCCCACAGTAAAAAATGACTTATTTATCTAAATTTTTAAATAAAGCGCTACCACAGCGCCCAGTGTAATCGCTGAGTTCCAGCAATCATGTCAAATTAAGAAGAATGTTATTTCTTGGAGTCCAATTGTCTCATTTATCACATTTATAAGGTCAAAGTCCAAAATCAGTTCAATTAAGTCCCACAGTCAATCGTTTCACTGTTAAAAGCGATGCAACCTAGTAATATCAGAAAAATATCGCTAAATACATGTTGGTACGAATATGTGACGCAACCGTTGTAACTCAAACGGATTGATACCGTTAGAAAGTCAATGAAATGTAGTTTTTGAAACTGTCTCTATTTCTTCAGCGCGCTAACGGCTAGGATTGGTCCCACAGTAAAAAATGACTTATTTATCTAAATTTTTAAATAAAGCGCTACCACAGCGCCCAGTGTAATCGCTGAGTTCCAGCAATCATGTCAAATTAAGAAGAATGTTATTTCTTGGAGTCCAATTGTCTCATTTATCACATTTATAAGGTCAAAGTCCAAAATCAGTTCAATTAAGTCCCACAGTCAATCGTTTCACTGTTAAAAGCGATGCAACCTAGTAATATCAGAAAAATATCGCTAAATACATGTTGGTACGAATATGTGACGCAACCGTTGTAACTCAAACGGATTGATACCGTTAGAAAGTCAATGAAATGTAGTTTTTGAAACTGTCTCTATTTCTTCAGCGCGCGCTAACGGCTAGGATTGGTCCCACAGTAAAAAATGACTTATTTATCTAAATTTTTAAATAAAGCGCTACCACAGCGCCCAGTGTAATCGCTGAGTTCCAGCAATCATGTCAAATTAAGAAGAATGTTATTTCTTGGAGTCCAATTGTCTCATTTATCACATTTATAAGGTCAAAGTCCAAAATCAGTTCAATTAAGTCCCACAGTCAATCGTTTCACTGTTAAAAGCGATGCAACCTAGTAATATCAGAAAAATATCGCTAAATACATGTTGGTACGAATATGTGACGCAACCGTTGTAACTCAAACGGATTGATACCGTTAGAAAGTCAATGAAATGTAGTTTTTGAAACTGTCTCTATTTCTTCAGCGCGCGCTAACGGCTAGGATTGGTCCCACAGTAAAAAATGACTTATTTATCTAAATTTTTAAATAAAGCGCTACCACAGCGCCCAGTGTAATCGCTGAGTTCCAGCAATCATGTCAAATTAAGAAGAATGTTATTTCTTGGAGTCCAATTGTCTCATTTATCACATTTATAAGGTCAAAGTCCAAAATCAGTTCAATTAAGTCCCACAGTCAATCGTTTCACTGTTAAAAGCGATGCAACCTAGTAATATCAGAAAAATATCGCTAAATACATGTTGGTACGAATATGTGACGCAACCGTTTTAACTCAAACGGATTGATACCGTTAGAAAGTCAATGAAATGTAGTTTTTGAAACTGTCTCTATTTCTTCAGCGCGCGCTAACGGCTAGGATTGGTCCCACAGTAAAAAATGACTTATTTATCTAAATTTTTAAATAAAGCGCTACCACAGCGCCCAGTGTAATCGCTGAGTTCCAGCAATCATGTCAAATTAAGAAGAATGTTATTTCTTGGAGTCCAATTGTCTCATTTATCACATTTATAAGGTCAAAGTCCAAAATCAGTTCAATTAAGTCCCACAGTCAATCGTTTCACTGTTAAAAGCGATGCAACCTAGTAATATCAGAAAAATATCGCTAAATACATGTTGGTACGAATATGTGACGCAACCGTTGTAACTCAAACGGATTGATACCGTTAGAAAGTCAATGAAATGTAGTTTTTGAAACTGTCTCTATTTCTTCAGCGCGCGCTAACGGCTAGGATTGGTCCCACAGTAAAAAATGACTTATTTATCTAAATTTTTAAATAAAGCGCTACCACAGCGCCCAGTGTAATCGCTGAGTTCCAGCAATCATGTCAAATTAAGAAGAATGTTATTTCTTGGAGTCCAATTGTCTCATTTATCGCATTTATAAGGTCAAAGTCCAAAATCAGTTCAATTAAGTCCCACAGTCAATCGTTTCACTGTTAAAAGCGATGCAACCTAGTAATATCAGAAAAATATCGCTAAATACATGTTGGTACGAATATGTGACGCAACCGTTGTAACTCAAACGGATTGATACCGTTAGAAAGTCAATGAAATGTAGTTTTTGAAACTGTCTCTATTTCTTCAGCGCGCGCTAACGGCTAGGATTGGTCCCACAGTAAAAAATGACTTATTTATCTAAATTTTTAAATAAAGCGCTACCACAGCGCCCAGTGTAATCGCTGAGTTCCAGCAATCATGTCAAATTAAGAAGAATGTTATTTCTTGGAGTCCAATTGTCTCATTTATCACATTTATAAGGTCAAAGTCCAAAATCAGTTCAATTAAGTCCCACAGTCAATCGTTTCACTGTTAAAAGCGATGCAACCTAGTAATATCAGAAAAATATCGCTAAATACATGTTGGTACGAATATGTGACGCAACCGTTGTAACTCAAACGGATTGATACCGTTAGAAAGTCAATGAAATGTAGTTTTTGAAACTGTCTCTATTTCTTCAGCGCGCGCTAACGGCTAGGATTGGTCCCACAGTAAAAAATGACTTATTTATCTAAATTTTTAAATAAAGCGCTACCACAGCGCCCAGTGTAATCGCTGAGTTCCAACAATCATGTCAAATTAAGAAGAATGTTATTTCTTGGAGTCCAATTGTCTGATTTATCACATTTATAAGGTCAAAGTCCAAAATCAGTTCAATTAAGTCCCACAGTCAATCGTTTCACTGTTAAAAGCGATGCAACCTAGTAATATCAGAAAAATATCGCTAAATACATGTTGGTACGAATATGTGACGCAACCGTTGTAACTCAAACGGACTGATACCGTTAAAAAGTCAATGAAATGTAGTTTTTGAAACTGTCTCTATTTCTTCAGGGCGCGCTAACGGCTAGGATAGGTCCCACGGTAAAAAATGACTTATTTATCTAAATTTTTAAATAAAGCGCTACCACAGCGCCCAGTGTAATCGCTGAGTTCCAGCAATCATGTCAAATTAAGAAGAATGTTATTTCTTGGAGTCCAATTGTCTCATTTATCACATTTATAAGGTCAAAGTTCAAAATCAGTTCAATTAAGTCCCACAGTCAATCGTTTCACTGTTAAAAGCGATGCAACCTAGTAATATCAGAAAAATATCGCTAAATACATGTTGGTACGAATATGTGACGCAACCGTTGTAACTCAAACGGACTGATACCGTTAAAAAGTCAATGAAATGTAGTTTTTGAAACTGTCTCTATTTCTTCAGCGCGCGCTAACGGCTAGGATTGGTCCCACAGTAAAAAATGACTTATTTATCTAAATTTTTAAATAAAGCGCTACCACAGCGCCCAGTGTAATCGCTGAGTTCCAGCAATCATGTCAAATTAAGAAGAATGTTATTTCTTGCAGTCCAATTGTCTCATTTTTCACATTTATAAGGTCAAAGTCCAAAATCAGTTCAATTAGGTCCCACAGTCAATCGTTCCACTGTTAAAAGCGATGCAACCTAGTAATATCGGAAAAATATCGCTAAATACATGTTGGTACGAATATGTGACGCAACCGTTTTAACTCAAACGGATTGATACCGTTAAAAAGTCAATGAAATGTAGTTTTTGAAACTGTCTCTATTTCTTCAGCGTGCGCTAACGGCTAGTATTGGTCCCACAGTAAAAAATGACTTATTTACCTAAATTTCTAAATAAAGCGCCACCACAGCGCCCAGTGTAATTGCTGAGTTCCAGCAATCATTTCAAATTAAGAAGAACGTTATTTCTTGCAGTCCAGTTGTCTCATTTTTCGCATTTATCATGTCAAAGTCCAAAATCAGTTCAATTAGGTCCCATAGTCAATCGTTCCACTGTTAAAAGCGATGCAACCTAGTAATATCGGAAAAATATCGCTAAATACATGTTGGTACGAATATGTGACGCAACCGTTGTAACTCAAACGGATTGATACCGTTAGAAAGTCAATGAAATGTAGTTTTTGAAACTGTCTCTATTTCTTTAGCACGCGCTAACGGCTAGGATTGGTCCCACAGTAAAAAATGACTTATTTATCTAAATTTTTAAATAAAGCGCTACCACAGCGCCCAGTGTAATCGCTGAGTTCCAACAATCATGTCAAATTAAGAAGAATGTTATTTCTTGGAGTCCAATTGTCTCATTTATCACATTTATAAGGTCAAAGTCCAAAATCAGTTCAATTAAGTCCCACAGTCAATCGTTTCACTGTTAAAAGCGATGCAACCTAGTAATATCAGAAAAATATCGCTAAATACATGTTGGTACGAATATGTGACGCAACCGTTGTAACTCAAACGGATTGATACCGTTAGAAAGTCAATGAAATGTAGTTTTTGAAACTGTCTCTATTTCTTCAGCCGCGCTAACGGCTAGGATTGGTCCCACAGTAAAAAATGACTTATTTATCTAAATTTTTAAATAAAGCGCTACCACAGCGCCCAGTGTAATCGCTGAGTTCCAGCAATCATGTCAAATTAAGAAGAATGTTATTTCTTGGAGTCCAATTGTCTCATTTATCACATTTATAAGGTCAAAGTCCATAAATCAGTTCAATTAAGTCCCACAGTCAATCGTTTCCACTTGTTAAAAGCGATTGCAACCTAGTATATTCAGAAAATATCGCTAAATACATGTAGGTACGAATATGTTTGACGCAACCGTTGTAACTCAAACGGACTGATACCGATTAGAAAGTCAATGAAATGTATTTTTTTTGAAACTGTCTCTATTTCTTCAGCGGCGCTAACGGCTAGTATTGGTCCCACAGTAAAAAATGACTTATTTATTTAAATTTTTAAATAAAGCGCTACCACAGCGCCCAGTGTAATGCTGAGTTCCAGCAATTTCATTGTCAAATTAATAAGTAATGTTTTACTGTGGGCCAATCCTAGCCGTTAGCGCCGCTGAAGAAATAGAGAAAGATTCAAAACTACATTTCATTGACTTTTTAACGGTATCAATCCGTTCGAGTTGCAACGGTTGCGTCACATATTCGTACCAACATGTATTTAGCGATATTTTTTCTGATATTACTAGGTTGCATCGCTTTTAACAGTGAAACGATTGACTGTGGGACTTAATTGAACTGATTTTAGACTTTGACCTTATAAATGTGATAAATGAGACAATTGGACTCCAAGAAATAACATTCTTCTTAATTTGACATGATTGCTGGAACTCAGCGATTACACTGGGCGCTGTGGTAGCGCTTTATTTAAAAATTTAGATAAATAAGTCATTTTTTACTGTGGGACCAATCCTAGCCGTTAGCGCGCGCTGAAGAAATAGAGACAGTTTCAAAAACTACATTTCATTGACTTTCTAACGGTATCAGTCCGTTTGAGTTAAAACGGTTGCGTCACATATTCGTACCAACATGTATTTAGCGATATTTTTCTGATATTACTAGGTTGCATCGCTTTTAACAGTGAAACGATTGACTGTGGGACTTAATTGAAGTGATTTTAGACTTTGACCTTATAAATGTGAAAAATGAGACAATTGGACTCCAAGAAATAACATTCTTCTTAATTTGACATGATTGCTGGAACTCAGCGATTACACTGGGCGATGTGGTAGCGCTTTATTTAAAAATTTACATAAATAAGTCATTTTTTACTGTGGGACAAATCCTAGCCGTTAGTGCGCGTTGAAGAAATAGAGACAGTTTCAAGAACTACATTTCATTGACTTTCTAACGGTATCAATCCGTTTGAGTTAAAACGGTTGCGTCACATATTCGTACCAACATGTATTTAGCGATATTTTTCTGATATTACTAGGTTGCATCGCTTTTAACAGTGAAACGATTGACTGTGGGACTTAATTGAACTGATTTTGAACTTTGACCTTATAAATGTGATAAATGAGACAATTGGACTCCAAGAAATAACATTCTTCTTAATTTGACATGATTGATGGAACTCAGCGATTACACTGGGCGCTGTGGTAGCGCTTTATTTAAAAATTTAGATAAATAAGTCATTTTTTACTGTGGGACCAATCCTAGCCGTTAGCGCGCGCTGAAGAAATAGAGAAAGATTCAAAAACTACATTTCATTGACTTTTTAACGGTATCAATCCGTTTGAGTTACAACGGTTGCGTCACATATTCGTACCAACATGTATTTAGCGATTTTTTTCCGATATTACTAGGTTGCATCGCTTTTAACAGTGAAACGATTGACTGTGGGACTTAATTGAACTGATTTTGAACTTTGACCTTATAAATGTGATAAATGAGACAATTGGACTCCAAGAAATAACATTCTTCTTAATTTGACATGATTGCTGGAACTCAGCGATTACACTGGTCGCTGTGGTAGCGTTTTTTTAAAAATTCAGATAAATAAGTCATTTTTTACTGTGGGACCAATCCTAGCCGTTAGCACGCGCTGAAGAAATAGAGACAGATTCAAAAACTACATTTCATTGACTTTTTAACGGTATCAGTCCGTTTGAGTTACAACGGTTGCGTCACATATTCGTACCAACATGTATTTAGCGATATTTTTCTGATATTACTAGGTTGCATCGCTTTTAACAGTGAAACGATTGACTGTGGGACTTAATTGAAGTGATTTTAGACTTTGACCTTATAAATGTGAAAAATGAGACAATTGGACTCCAAGAAATAACATTCTTCTTAATTTGACATGATTGCTGGAACTCAGCGATTACACTGGGCGATGTGGTAGCGCTTTATTTAAAAATTTACATAAATAAGTCATTTTTTACTGTGGGACAAATCCTAGCCGTTAGTGCGCGTTGAAGAAATAGAGACAGTTTCAAGAACTACATTTCATTGACTTTCTAACGGTATCAATCCGTTTGAGTTAAAACGGTTGCGTCACATATTCGTACCAACATGTATTTAGCGATATTTTTCTGATATTACTAGGTTGCATCGCTTTTAACAGTGAAACGATTGACTGTGGGACTTAATTGAACTGATTTTAGACTTTGACCTTATAAATGTGATAAATGAGACAATTGGACTCCAAGAAATAACATTCTTCTTAATTTGACATGATTGCTGGAACTCAGCGATTACACTGGGCGATGTGGTAGCGCTTTATTTAAAAATTTAGATAAATAAGTCATTTTTTACTGTGGGACAAATCCTAGCCGTTAGTGCGCGTTGAAGAAATAGAGACAGTTTCAAGAACTACATTTCATTGACTTTCTAACGGTATCAATCCGTTTGAGTTAAAACGGTTGCGTCACATATTCGTACCAACATGTATTTAGCGATATTTTTCTGATATTACTAGGTTGCATCGCTTTTAACAGTGAAACGATTGACTGTGGGACTTAATTGAACTGATTTTGAACTTTGACCTTATAAATGTGATAAATGAGACAATTGGACTCCAAGAAATAACATTCTTCTTAATTTGACATGATTGCTGGAACTCAGCGATTACACTGGGCGCTGTGGTAGCGCTTTATTTAAAAATTTAGATAAATAAGTCATTTTTTACTGTGGGACCAATCCTAGCCGTTAGCGCGCGCTGAAGAAATAGAGACAGTTTCAAAAACTACATTTCATTGACTTTCTAACGGTATCAATCCGTTTGAGTTACAACGGTTGCGTCACATATTCGTACCAACATGTATTTAGCGATATTTTTCTGATATTACTAGGTTGCATCGCTTTTAACAGTGAAACGATTGACTGTGGGACTTAATTGAACTGATTTTAGACTTTGACCTTATAAATGTGATAAATGAGACAATTGGACTCCAAGAAATAACATTCTTCTTAATTTGACATGATTGCTGGAACTCAGCGATTACACTGGGCGCTGTGGTAGCGCTTTATTTAAAAATTTAGATAAATAAGTCATTTTTTACTGTGGGACCAATCCTAGCCGTTAGCGCGCGCTGAAGAAATAGAGACAGTTTCAAAAACTACATTTCATTGACTTTCTAACGGTATCAATCCGTTTGAGTTAAAACGGTTGCGTCACATATTCGTACCAACATGTATTTAGCGATATTTTTCTGATATTACTAGGTTGCATCGCTTTTAACAGTGAAACGATTGACTGTGGGACTTAATTGAACTGATTTTAGACTTTGACCTTATAAATGTGATAAATGAGACAATTGGACTCCAAGAAATAACATTCTTCTTAATTTGACATGATTGCTGGAACTCAGCGATTACACTGGGCGCTGTGGTAGCGCTTTATTTAAAAATTTAGATAAATAAGTCATTTTTTACTGTGGGACAAATCCTAGCCGTTAGTGCGCGTTGAAGAAATAGAGACAGTTTCAAAAACTACATTTCATTGACTTTCTAACGGTATCAATCCGTTTGAGTTAAAACGGTTGCGTCACATATTCGTACCAACATGTATTTAGCGATATTTTTCTGATATTACTAGGTTGCATCGCTTTTAACAGTGAAACGATTGACTGTGGGACTTAATTGAACTGATTTTAGACTTTGACCTTATAAATGTGATAAATGAGACAATTGGACTCCAAGAAATAACATTCTTCTTAATTTGACATGATTGCTGGAACTCAGCGATTACACTGGGCGCTGTGGTAGCGCTTTATTTAAAAATTTAGATAAATAAGTCATTTTTTACTGTGGGACCAAATCCTAGCCGTTAGCGCGCGCTGAAGAAATAGAGACAGTTTCAAAAACTACATTTCATTGACTTTCTAACGGTATCAATCCGTTTGAGTTAAAACGGTTGCGTCACATATTCGTACCAACATGTATTTAGCGATATTTTTCTGATATTACTAGGTTGCATCGCTTTTAACAGTGAAACGATTGACTGTGGGACTTAATTGAACTGATTTTAGACTTTGACCTTATAAATGTGATAAATGAGACAATTGGACTCCAAGAAATAACATTCTTCTTAATTTGACATGATTGCTGGAACTCAGCGATTACACTGGGCGCTGTGGTAGCGCTTTATTTAAAAATTTAGATAAATAAGTCATTTTTTACTGTGGGACCAATCCTAGCCGTTAGCGCGCGCTGAAGAAATAGAGACAGTTTCAAAAACTACATTTCATTGACTTTCTAACGGTATCAATCCGTTTGAGTTACAACGGTTGCGTCACATATTCGTACCAACATGTATTTAGCGATATTTTTCTGATATTACTAGGTTGCATCGCTTTTAACAGTGAAACGATTGACTGTGGGACTTAATTGAACTGATTTTAGACTTTGACCTTATAAATGTGATAAATGAGACAATTGGACTCCAAGAAATAACATTCTTCTTAATTTGACATGATTGCTGGAACTCAGCGATTACACTGGGCGCTGTGGTAGCGCTTTATTTAAAAATTTAGATAAATAAGTCATTTTTTACTGTGGGACCAATCCTAGCCGTTAGCGCGCGCTGAAGAAATAGAGACAGTTTCAAAAACTACATTTCATTGACTTTCTAACGGTATCAATCCGTTTGAGTTAAAACGGTTGCGTCACATATTCGTACCAACATGTATTTAGCGATATTTTTCTGATATTACTAGGTTGCATCGCTTTTAACAGTGAAACGATTGACTGTGGGACTTAATTGAACTGATTTTGACTTTGACCTTATAAATGTGATAAATGAGACAATTGGACTCCAAGAAATAACATTCTTCTTAATTTGACATGATTGCTGGAACTCAGCGATTACACTGGGCGCTGTGGTAGCGCTTTATTTAAAAATTTAGATAAATAAGTCATTTTTTACTGTGGGACCAATCCTAGCCGTTAGCGCGCGCTGAAGAAATAGAGACAGTTTCAAAAACTACATTTCATTGACTTTCTAACGGTATCAATCCGTTTGAGTTAAAACGGTTGCGTCACATATTCGTACCAACATGTATTTAGCGATATTTTTCTGATATTACTAGGTTGCATCGCTTTTAACAGTGAAACGATTGACTGTGGGACTTAATTGAACTGATTTTGACTTTGACCTTATAAATGTGATAAATGAGACAATTGGACTCCAAGAAATAACATTCTTCTTAATTTGACATGATTGCTGGAACTCAGCGATTACACTGGGCGCTGTGGTAGCGCTTTATTTAAAAATTTAGATAAATAAGTCATTTTTTACTGTGGGACCAATCCTAGCCGTTAGCGCGCGCTGAAGAAATAGAGACAGTTTCAAAAACTACATTTCATTGACTTTCTAACGGTATCAATCCGTTTGAGTTACAACGGTTGCGTCACATATTCGTACCAACATGTATTTAGCGATATTTTTCTGATATTACTAGGTTGCATCGCTTTTAACAGTGAAACGATTGACTGTGGGACTTAATTGAACTGATTTTGACTTTGACCTTATAAATGTGATAAATGAGACAATTGGACTCCAAGAAATAACATTCTTCTTAATTTGACATGATTGCTGGAACTCAGCGATTACACTGGGCGCTGTGGTAGCGCTTTATTTAAAAATTTAGATAAATAAGTCATTTTTTACTGTGGGACCAATCCTAGCCGTTAGCGCGCGCTGAAGAAATAGAGACAGTTTCAAAAACTACATTTCATTGACTTTCTAACGGTATCAATCCGTTTGAGTTACAACGGTTGCGTCACATATTCGTACCAACATGTATTTAGCGATATTTTTCTGATATTACTAGGTTGCATCGCTTTTAACAGTGAAACGATTGACTGTGGGACTTAATTGAACTGATTTTGGACTTTGACCTTATAAATGTGATAAATGAGACAATTGGACTCCAAGAAATAACATTCTTCTTAATTTGACATGATTGCTGGAACTCAGCGATTACACTGGGCGCTGTGGTAGCGCTTTATTTAAAAATTTAGATAAATAAGTCATTTTTTACTGTGGGACCAATCCTAGCCGTTAGCGCGCGCTGAAGAAATAGAGACAGTTTCAAAAACTACATTTCATTGACTTTCTAACGGTATCAATCCGTTTGAGTTACAACGGTTGCGTCACATATTCGTACCAACATGTATTTAGCGATATTTTTCTGATATTACTAGGTTGCATCGCTTTTAACAGTGAAACGATTGACTGTGGGACTTAATTGAACTGATTTTGAACTTTGACCTTATAAATGTGATAAATGAGACAATTGGACTCCAAGAAATAACATTCTTCTTAATTTGACATGATTGCTGGAACTCAGCGATTACACTGGGCGCTGTGGTAGCGCTTTATTTAAAAATTTAGATAAATAAGTCATTTTTTACTGTGGGACCAATCCTAGCCGTTAGCGCGCGCTGAAGAAATAGAGACAGTTTCAAAAACTACATTTCATTGACTTTCTAACGGTATCAATCCGTTTGAGTTACAACGGTTGCGTCACATATTCGTACCAACATGTATTTAGCGATATTTTTCTGATATTACTAGGTTGCATCGCTTTTAACAGTGAAACGATTGACTGTGGGACTTAATTGAACTGATTTTGAACTTTGACCTTATAAATGTGATAAATGAGACAATTGGACTCCAAGAAATAACATTCTTCTTAATTTGACATGATTGCTGGAACTCAGCGATTACACTGGGCGCTGTGGTAGCGCTTTATTTAAAAATTTAGATAAATAAGTCATTTTTTACTGTGGGACCAATCCTAGCCGTTAGCGCGCGCTGAAGAAATAGAGACAGTTTCAAAAACTACATTTCATTGACTTTCTAACGGTATCAATCCGTTTGAGTTACAAACGGTTGCGTCACATATTCGTACCAACATGTATTTAGCGATATTTTTCTGATATTACTAGGTTGCATCGCTTTTAACAGTGAAACGATTGACTGTGGGACTTAATTGAACTGATTTTGACTTTGACCTTATAAATGTGATAAATGAGACAATTGGACTCCAAGAAATAACATTCTTCTTAATTTGACATGATTGCTGGAACTCAGCGATTACACTGGGCGCTGTGGTAGCGCTTTATTTAAAAATTTAGATAAATAAGTCATTTTTTACTGTGGGACCAATCCTAGCCGTTAGCGCGCTGAAGAAATAGAGACAGTTTCAAAAACTACATTTCATTGACTTTCTAACGGTATCAATCCGTTTGAGTTACAACGGTTGCGTCACATATTCGTACCAACATGTATTTAGCGATATTTTTCTGATATTACTAGGTTGCATCGCTTTTAACAGTGAAACGATTGACTGTGGGACTTAATTGAACTGATTTTGGACTTTGACCTTATAAATGTGATAAATGAGACAATTGGACTCCAAGAAATAACATTCTTCTTAATTTGACATGATTGCTGGAACTCAGCGATTACACTGGGCGCTGTGGTAGCGCTTTATTTAAAAATTTAGATAAATAAGTCATTTTTTACTGTGGGACCAATCCTAGCCGTTAGCGCGCGCTGAAGAAATAGAGACAGTTTCAAAAACTACATTTCATTGACTTTCTAACGGTATCAATCCGTTTGAGTTACAACGGTTGCGTCACATATTCGTACCAACATGTATTTAGCGATATTTTTCTGATATTACTAGGTTGCATCGCTTTTAACAGTGAAACGATTGACTGTGGGACTTAATTGAACTGATTTTAGACTTTGACCTTATAAATGTGATAAATGAGACAATTGGACTCCAAGAAATAACATTCTTCTTAATTTGACATGATTGCTGGAACTCAGCGATTACACTGGGCGCTGTGGTAGCGCTTTATTTAAAAATTTAGATAAATAAGTCATTTTTTACTGTGGGACCAATCCTAGCCGTTAGCGCGCGCTGAAGAAATAGAGACAGTTTCAAAAACTACATTTCATTGACTTTCTAACGGTATCAATCCGTTTGAGTTACAACGGTTGCGTCACATATTCGTACCAACATGTATTTAGCGATATTTTTCTGATATTACTAGGTTGCATCGCTTTTAACAGTGAAACGATTGACTGTGGGACTTAATTGAACTGATTTTAGACTTTGACCTTATAAATGTGATAAATGAGACAATTGGACTCCAAGAAATAACATTCTTCTTAATTTGACATGATTGCTGGAACTCAGCGATTACACTGGGCGCTGTGGTAGCGCTTTATTTAAAAATTTAGATAAATAAGTCATTTTTTACTGTGGGACCAATCCTAGCCGTTAGCGCGCGCTGAAGAAATAGAGACAGTTTCAAAAACTACATTTCATTGACTTTCTAACGGTATCAATCCGTTTGAGTTACAACGGTTGCGTCACATATTCGTACCAACATGTATTTAGCGATATTTTTCTGATATTACTAGGTTGCATCGCTTTTAACAGTGAAACGATTGACTGTGGGACTTAATTGAACTGATTTTGACTTTGACCTTATAAATGTGATAAATGAGACAATTGGACTCCAAGAAATAACATTCTTCTTAATTTGACATGATTGCTGGAACTCAGCGATTACACTGGGCGCTGTGGTAGCGCTTTATTTAAAAATTTAGATAAATAAGTCATTTTTTACTGTGGGACCAATCCTAGCCGTTAGCGCGCGCTGAAGAAATAGAGACAGTTTCAAAAACTACATTTCATTGACTTTCTAACGGTATCAATCCGTTTGAGTTACAACGGTTGCGTCACATATTCGTACCAACATGTATTTAGCGATATTTTTCCGATATTACTAGGTTGCATCGCTTTTAACAGTGAAACGATTGACTGTGGGACTTAATTGAACTGATTTTGACTTTGACCTTATAAATGTGATAAATGAGACAATTGGACTCCAAGAAATAACATTCTTCTTAATTTGACATGATTGCTGGAACTCAGCGATTACACTGGGCGCTGTGGTAGCGCTTTATTTAAAAATTTAGATAAATAAGTCATTTTTACTGTGGGACCAATCCTAGCCGTTAGCGCGCGCTGAAGAAATAGAGACAGTTTCAAAAACTACATTTCATTGACTTTCTAACGGTATCAATCCGTTTGAGTTAAAACGGTTGCGTCACATATTCGTACCAACATGTATTTAGCGATATTTTTCTGATATTACTAGGTTGCATCGCTTTTAACAGTGAAACGATTGACTGTGGGACTTAATTGAACTGATTTTGACTTTGACCTTATAAATGTGATAAATGAGACAATTGGACTCCAAGAAATAACATTCTTCTTAATTTGACATGATTGCTGGAACTCAGCGATTACACTGGGCGCTGTGGTAGCGCTTTATTTAAAAATTTAGATAAATAAGTCATTTTTTACTGTGGGACCAATCCTAGCCGTTAGCGCGCGCTGAAGAAATAGAGACAGTTTCAAAAACTACATTTCATTGACTTTCTAACGGTATCAATCCGTTTGAGTTACAACGGTTGCGTCACATATTCGTACCAACATGTATTTAGCGATATTTTTCTGATATTACTAGGTTGCATCGCTTTTAACAGTGAAACGATTGACTGTGGGACTTAATTGAACTGATTTTAGACTTTGACCTTATAAATGTGATAAATGAGACAATTGGACTCCAAGAAATAACATTCTTCTTAATTTGACATGATTGCTGGAACTCAGCGATTACACTGGGCGCTGTGGTAGCGCTTTATTTAAAAATTTAGATAAATAAGTCATTTTTTACTGTGGGACCAATCCTAGCCGTTAGCGCGCGCTGAAGAAATAGAGACAGTTTCAAAAACTACATTTCATTGACTTTCTAACGGTATCAATCCGTTTGAGTTACAACGGTTGCGTCACATATTCGTACCAACATGTATTTAGCGATATTTTTTCTGATATTACTAGGTTGCATCGCTTTTAACAGTGAAACGATTGACTGTGGGACTTAATTGAACTGATTTTGGACTTTGACCTTATAAATGTGATAAATGAGACAATTGGACTCCAAGAAATAACATTCTTCTTAATTTGACATGATTGCTGGAACTCAGCGATTACACTGGGCGCTGTGGTAGCGCTTTATTTAAAAATTTAGATAAATAAGTCATTTTTTACTGTGGGACCAATCCTAGCCGTTAGCGCGCGCTGAAGAAATAGAGACAGTTTCAAAAACTACATTTCATTGACTTTCTAACGGTATCAATCCGTTTGAGTTACAACGGTTGCGTCACATATTCGTACCAACATGTATTTAGCGATATTTTTCTGATATTACTAGGTTGCATCGCTTTTAACAGTGAAACGATTGACTGTGGGACTTAATTGAACTGATTTTGGACTTTGACCTTATAAATGTGATAAATGAGACAATTGGACTCCAAGAAATAACATTCTTCTTAATTTGACATGATTGCTGGAACTCAGCGATTACACTGGGCGCTGTGGTAGCGCTTTATTTAAAAATTTAGATAAATAAGTCATTTTTTACTGTGGGACCAATCCTAGCCGTTAGCGCGCGCTGAAGAAATAGAGACAGTTTCAAAAACTACATTTCATTGACTTTCTAACGGTATCAATCCGTTTGAGTTAAAACGGTTGCGTCACATATTCGTACCAACATGTATTTAGCGATATTTTTCTGATATTACTAGGTTGCATCGCTTTTAACAGTGAAACGATTGACTGTGGGACTTAATTGAACTAATTTTGGACTTTGACCTTATAAATGTGATAAATGAGACAATTGGACTCCAAGAAATAACATTCTTCTTAATTTGACATGATTGATGGAACTCAGCGATTACACTGGGCGCTGTGGTAGCGCTTTATTTAAAAATTTAGATAAATAAGTCATTTTTTACTGTGGGACCAATCCTAGCCGTTAGCGCGCGCTGAAGAAATAGAGACAGTTTCAAAAACTACATTTCATTGACTTTCTAACGGTATCAATCCGTTTGAGTTACAACGGTTGCGTCACATATTCGTACCAACATGTATTTAGCGATATTTTTCTGATATTACTAGGTTGCATCGCTTTTAACAGTGAAACGATTGACTGTGGGACTTAATTGAACTGATTTTGGACTTTGACCTTATAAATGTGATAAATGAGACAATTGGACTCCAAGAAATAACATTCTTCTTAATTTGACATGATTGCTGGAACTCAGCGATTACACTGGGCGCTGTGGTAGCGCTTTATTTAAAAATTTAGATAAATAAGTCATTTTTTACTGTGGGACAAATCCTAGCCGTTAGTGCGCGTTGAAGAAATAGAGACAGTTTCAAGAACTACATTTCATTGACTTTCTAACGGTATCAATCCGTTTGAGTTAAAACGGTTGCGTCACATATTCGTACCAACATGTATTTAGCGATATTTTTCTGATATTACTAGGTTGCATTGCTTTTAACAGTGAAACGATTGACTGTGGGACTTAATTGAACTAATTTTGGACTTTGACCTTATAAATGTGATAAATGAGACAATTGGACTCCAAGAAATAACATTCTTCTTAATTTGACATGATTGATGGAACTCAGCGATTACACTGGGCGCTGTGGTAGCGCTTTATTAAAAAATTTAGATAAATAAGTCATTTTTTACTGTGGGACCAATCCTAGCCGTTAGCGCGCGCTAAAGAAATAGAGACAGTTTCAAAAACTATATTTTATTGACTTTCTAACGGTATCAATCCGTTTGAGTTACAACGCTTGCGTCACATATTCGTACCAACATGTATTTAGCGATATTTTTTCTGATATTACTAGGTTGCATCGCTTTTAACAGTGAAACGATTGACTGTGGGACTTAATTGAACTGATTTTAGACTTTGACCTTATAAATGTGATAAATGAGACAATTGGACTCCAAGAAATAACATTCTTCTTAATTTGACATGATTGCTGGAACTCAGCGATTACACTGGGCGCTGTGGTAGCGCTTTATTTAAAAATTTAGATAAATAAGTCATTTTTTACTGTGGGACCAATCCTAGCCGTTAGCGCGCGCTGAAGAAATAGAGACAGTTTCAAAAACTACATTTTCATTGACTTTCTAACGGTATCAATCCGTTTGAGTTAAAACGGTTGCGTCACATATTCGTACCAACATGTATTTAGCGATATTTTTCTGATATTACTAGGTTGCATCGCTTTTAACAGTGAAACGATTGACTGTGGGACTTAATTGAACTGATTTTAGACTTTGACCTTATAAATGTGATAAATGAGACAATTGGACTCCAAGAAATAACATTCTTCTTAATTTGACATGATTGATGGAACTCAGCGATTACACTGGGCGCTGTGGTAGCGCTTTATTTAAAAATTTAGATAAATAAGTCATTTTTTACTGTGGGACCAATCCTAGCCGTTAGCGCGCGCTGAAGAAATAGAGACAGTTTCAAAAACTACATTTTCATTGACTTTCTAACGGTATCAATCCGTTTGAGTTACAACGGTTGCGTCACATATTCGTACCAACATGTATTTAGCGATATTTTTTCTGATATTACTAGGTTGCATCGCTTTTAACAGTGACACGATTGACTGTGGGACTTAATTGAACTAATTTTGGACTTTGACCTTATAAATGTGATAAATGAGACAATTGGACTCCGAGAAATAACATTCTTCTTAATTTGACATGATTGATGGAACTCAGCGATTACACTGGGCGCTGTGGTAGCGCTTTATTTAAAAATTGAGATAAATAAGTCATTTTTTACTGTGGGACCAATCCTAGCCGTTAGCGCGCGCTAAAGAAATAGAGACCAGTTTCAAAAACTACATTTTATTGACTTTCTAACGGTATCAATCCGTTTGAGTTACAACGGTTGCGTCACATATTCGTACCAACATGTATTTAGCGGTACATTTTTCCGATATTTACTAGGTGGCATCGCTTTTTAACAGTGAAACGATTGACTGTGGGACTTAATTGAACTGATTTTAGACTTTGACCTTATAAATGTGATAAATGAGACAATTGGACTCCAAGAAATAACATTCTTCTTTAATTTGACATGATTGCTGGAACTCAGCGATTACACTGGGCGCTGTGGTAGCGCTTTATTTAAAAAATTGAGATAAATAAGTCATTTTTTAATGTGGACCAATCCTAGCCGTTTAGCTGCGCGCTGAAGAAATAGAGACAGTTTCAAAAACTACATTTCATTGACTTTTCTAACGGTATCAGTCCGTTTGAGTTAAAACGGTTGCGTCACATATTCGTACCAAACATGTATTTAGCGATATTTTTTCGATATTTACTAGGTTTGCATCGCTTTTAACAGTGAAACGATTGACTGTGGACTTAATTGAACTGATTTAGACTTTGACCTTATAAATGTGGTAAATGAGACAATTGGACTCCAAGAAATAACATTCTCGTTAATTACATGATTGCTGGAACTTCAGCGATTACACTGGCGCTGTGGTAGCGCTTTATTTAAAAATTAGATAAATAAGTCATTTTTTACTGTGGGACAATACTAAGCCGTTAGCGCGCGCTGAAGAAATAGAGACAGTTTCAAAAACTACATTCATTGACTTTCTACGGCATATCAATCCGTTTGAGTTACAACGGTTGCGTCACATATTCGTACCAACATGTATTAGCGAATATTTTCCGATGATTACTAGGTTGCATCGCTTTTAACAGTGAAACGATTGACTGTGGGACTTAATTGAATGATTTGAGACTTTGACCTTATAAATGTGATAAATGAAGACAATTGGACTCCAAGAAATAACATTCTTCTTAATTTGACATGATTGCTGGAACTCAGCGATACATGGCGCTGTGGTAGCGCTTTTATTAAAATTCAGATAAATAATCATTTTTTTACTGTGGGACCAATCCTAGCCGTTAGCGACGCGCTGAAGAAAATGAGACAGTTTCAAAAACCTAATTTCATTGAACTTTCTAACGGTATCAAGTCCGTTTGAGTAAACGGTTGCGTCACATATTCGTACCAACATGGTATTTTTAGCGATATTTTCTGATATTACTAGGTTGCATCGGCTTTTAAACAGTGAAACGATTGACTGTGGGACTGTATTGAACTGATTTTGCTTTGACCTTATAAATGTGATAATGAGACAATTGGACTCCAAGAAATAACATTCTCTTAATTTGACATGAATTGCTGGAACTCAGCGATTACACTGCGCTGTGGTAGCGCTTTATTTTTAAAAATTTAGATAAATAAGTCATTTTTTACTGTGGGAACAATCTAGGCTTAGGCGCGGCTAAGAAATAGAGACAGTTTCAAAAACTACATTTCATTGATTCTAACAGTATCAATCCGTTTGAGTAAAACGGTTGCGTCATATATTCGTTAAAACATGTATTAGCGATATTTTTTCTGATATTACTAGGTTGCATGCTTTTAAAGTGAAACGATTGACTGTGGAACTTAATTGAACTAATTTTGAACTTGGA
>JASGCC010002746.1:0-27013 GCA_030067915.1 Hydractinia echinata
AAAAGAGAGAGAATGCAGTTTAATACGCCGGAAACGCGAAAACCCGCTCGAATTTCCCGTAAATCCCGGGATGCGCCGTATAGTCGAATGTATACAAAGAAAGTAAGCAGGCAGTAAACTCATTTCCCGAACGATTTTTAATTATTTTTTCACCACTAAAACCCATGAGACTTGCAGTTTTCAAAAATATTTTATTTTTGATGAGAACCAAATGAAACCAGTTTAATCTCCGGAAACTGAAAACCCGCGATTTCCGTAAATCCCGGGCTCGGCCCGTTTAGTGGAATGTATACAAAAGAAAGTACCCAGGGAGTAAACTTCATTATCCCGAACGATTTTTAAAATTATTTTTTCACCACTAAAACGGATGAGAATTGTAGATTTCAAAAATGTTTTCATTTTTGATGAGACGCGGAATGAAGCAGTTTAATCGCCGGCAACCGAAAAACCGGCGATTTCCCGTAATCCGTATAGTCGAATGTATACAAAGAAAGTAAGCAGGGAGTAAACTCTTTCCCGAATGATTTTTAAAATTATTTTTTCACCACTAAAACCCATGAGACTTGTAGTTTTCAAAATATTTTTCATTTTTTGATGAGACGCCGAATGAAAGCAGTTTAATCGCCGGAAACCGAAAACCCGCGATTTCCGTAAATCCCGTATAGTCAAATGTATACAAAAGAAAGTAAGCAGGGAGTAAATCATTTCCCGAACAATTTTTAAAATTATTTTTTCACCACTAAGCCCATGAGACTTGTAGTTTTCAAAAATATTTTCATTTTTGATGAGACGCCGAATGAAAGCAGTTTAATCGCCGGCAACCGAAACCCGCGATTTCCGTAAATCCCGGATCGGCCCGTTAGTCGAATGTATACAAAGAAGTAAGCAGGCAGTAAACTCATTCCCGAACGATTTTTAAAATTTATTTTTTCAACCACTAAACCATAAGACTTGCAGTTTTAATATTTCATTTTTGATGGACGCTAAATGAAACCAGTTTAAAACTCCGGAAACCGAAAACCCGCGATTTCCGGTAAATCCGTATAGTCGAATGTATACAAAGAAAAGTAAGCATGGAGTCAACTCATTTCCGAACGATTTTTAAATTATTTTTTCACCACTAAAACCATGAGACTTGTAGTTTTAAAAAAATATTTTCATTTTTTGATGAGAGGCGAATGAAAAGCAGTTTAATCGCCGGCAACCAAAACCCGCGATTTCCCGTAAATCCCGGACTCGGCCCGTATAGTCGAATGTATACAAAGAAAGTAGCAGGGAGTAAAACTCATTTCCCGAACGATTTTAAAAATTATTTTTTCACCACTAAACACCCAAGAGACTTGTAGTTTTCAAAAATATTTTCATTTTTGATGAGACGCCAAATGAAACCAGTTTAAATCTCCGGAAACGAAACCGCGATTTCCCGTAAATCCGGGCTCGGCCCGTTTAGTGGAATGTATACAAGAAAGTACCCAGGGAGTAAATTCATTTCCTGAACGATTTTGAAATTATTTTTTCACACACTAAAACGATGAGAATGTAGTTTTCAAAATGTTTTCAATTTTGATGAGACGCCGAATGAAAGCAGTTTAATCGCCGGCAACCGAAAACTGCGATTTCCGTAAATCCGTATAGTCGAATGTATACAAAAGAAAGTAAGCAGGCGAGTAATCTCAATTTCCCGAATGATTTTTTAAAATTATTTTTTTCAACCACTAAAACCCATGAGACTTGTAGTTTTCAAAAATATTTTCATTTTTTGATGAGACGCGGAATGAACAGCAGTTTAATCGCCGGAAACCAAAACCCGCGATTTTCCGTAAATCCGGGATCGGCCCCGTATAGTCGAATGTATACAAAGAAAGTAAGCAGGGAGTAAACTCATTTCCCGAACGATTTTTAAAATTATTTTTTCACCACTAAAACCCATGAGACTTGTAGTTTTCAAAAATATTTTCATTTTTGATGAGACGCCGAATGAAAGCAGTTTAATCGCCGGAAACCGAAAACCCGCGATTTCCGTAAATCCCGGGCTCGGCCCGTATAGTCGAATGTATACAAAGAAAGTAAGCAGGGAGTAAACTCATTTCCCGAACGATTTTTAAAATTATTTTTTCACCACTAAAACCCATGAGACTTGTAGTTTTCAAAAATTTTTCATTTTTGATGAGACGCCGAATGAAAGCAGTTTAATCGCCGGCAACCGAAAACCCGCGATTTCCCGTAAATCCCGTATAGTCGAATGTATACAAAGAAAGTAAGCAGGGAGTAAACTCATTTCCCGAACGATTTTTAAAATTATTTTTTCACCACTAAAACCCATGAGACTTGTAGTTTTCAAAAATATTTTCATTTTTGATGAGACGCCGAATGAAAGCAGTTTAATCGCCGGCAACCGAAAACCCGCGATTTCCCGTAAATCCCGTATAGTCGAATGTATACAAAGAAAGTAAGCAGGGAGTAAACTCATTTCCCGAACGATTTTTAAAATTATTTTTTCACCACTAAAACCCATGAGACTTGTAGTTTTCAAAAATATTTTCATTTTTGATGAGACGCCGAATGAAAGCCAGTTTAATCGCCGGCAACCGAAAACCCGCGATTTCCCGTAAATCCCGGGATCGGCCCGTATAGTCGAATGTATACAAAGAAAGTAAGCAGGCAGTAAACTCATTTCCCGAACGATTTTTAAAATTATTTTTTCACCACTAAAACCCATAAGACTTGCAGTTTTCAAAAATATTTTCATTTTTGATGAGACGCTAAATGAAACCAGTTTAAACTCCGGAAACCGAAAACCCGCGATTTCCGGTAAATCCCGTATAGTCGAATGTATACAAAGAAAGTAAGCATGGAGTCAACTCATTTCCCGAACGATTTTTAAAATTATTTTTTCACCACTAAAACCCATGAGACTTGTAGTTTTCAAAAATATTTTCATTTTTGATGAGAGGCCGAATGAAAGCAGTTTAATCGCCGGCAACCAAAAACCCGCGATTTCCCGTAAATCCCGGCTCGGCCCGTATAGTCGAATGTATACAAAGAAAGTAAGCAGGGAGTAAACTCATTTCCCGAACGATTTTTAAAATTATTTTTTCACCACTAAAACCCATGAGACTTGTAGTTTTCAAAAATATTTTCATTTTTGATGAGACGCCGAATGAAAGCAGTTTAATCGCCGGCAACCGAAAACCCGCGATTTCCCGTAAATCCCGGCTCGGCCCGTATAGTCGAATGTATACAAAGAAAGTAAGCAGGGAGTAAACTCATTTCCCGAACGATTTTTAAAATTATTTTTTCACCACTAAAACCCATGAGACTTGTAGTTTTCAAAAATATTTTCATTTTTGATGAGACGCCGAATGAAAGCAGTTTAATCGCCGGCAACCGAAAACCCGCGATTTCCCGTAAATCCCGTATAGTCGAATGTATACAAAGAAAGTAAGCAGGGAGTAAACTCATTTCCCGAACGATTTTTAAAATTATTTTTTCACCACTAAAACCCATGAGACTTGTAGTTTTCAAAAATATTTTCATTTTTGATGAGACGCCGAATGAAAGCAGTTTAATCGCCGGCAACCGAAAACCCGCGATTTCCCGTAAATCCCGTCCCGTATAGTCGAATGTATACAAAGAAAGTAAGCAGGGAGTAAACTCATTTCCCGAACGATTTTTAAAATTATTTTTTCACCACTAAAACCCATGAGACTTGTAGTTTTCAAAAATATTTTCATTTTTGATGAGACGCCGAATGAAAGCAGTTTAATCGCCGGCAACCGAAAACCCGCGATTTCCCGTAAATCCCGCTCGGCCCGTATAGTCGAATGTATACAAAGAAAGTAAGCAGGGAGTAAACTCATTTCCCGAACGATTTTTAAAATTATTTTTTCACCACTAAAACCCATGAGACTTGTAGTTTTCAAAAATATTTTCATTTTTGATGAGACGCCGAATGAAAGCAGTTTAATCGCCGGCAACCGAAAACCCGCGATTTCCCGTAAATCCCGTATAGTCGAATGTATACAAAGAAAGTAAGCAGGGAGTAAACTCATTTCCCGAACGATTTTTAAAATTATTTTTTCACCACTAAAACCCATGAGACTTGTAGTTTTCAAAAATATTTTCATTTTTGATGAGACGCCGAATGAAAGCAGTTTAATCGCCGGCAACCGAAAACCCGCGATTTCCCGTAAATCCCGTATAGTCGAATGTATACAAAGAAAGTAAGCAGGGAGTAAACTCATTTCCCGAACGATTTTTAAAATTATTTTTTCACCACTAAAACCCATGAGACTTGTAGTTTTCAAAAATATTTTCATTTTTGATGAGACGCCGAATGAAAGCAGTTTAATCGCCGGCAACCGAAAACCCGCGATTTCCCGTAAATCCCGGTCGGCCCGTATAGTCGAATGTATACAAAGAAAGTAAGCAGGGAGTAAACTCATTTCCCGAACGATTTTTAAAATTATTTTTTCACCACTAAAACCCATGAGACTTGTAGTTTTCAAAAATATTTTCATTTTTGATGAGACGCCGAATGAAAGCAGTTTAATCGCCGGCAACCGAAAACCCGCGATTTCCCGTAAATCCCGGATCGGCCCGTATAGTCGAATGTATACAAAGAAAGTAAGCAGGGAGTAAACTCATTTCCCGAACGATTTTTAAAATTATTTTTTCACCACTAAAACCCATGAGACTTGTAGTTTTCAAAAATATTTTCATTTTTGATGAGACGCCGAATGAAAGCAGTTTAATCGCCGGCAACCGAAAACCCGCGATTTCCCGTAAATCCCATCGGCCCGTATAGTCGAATGTATACAAAGAAAGTAAGCAGGGAGTAAACTCATTTCCCGAACGATTTTTAAAATTATTTTTTCACCACTAAAACCCATGAGACTTGTAGTTTTCAAAAATATTTTCATTTTTGATGAGACGCCGAATGAAAGCAGTTTAATCGCCGGCAACCGAAAACCCGCGATTTCCCGTAAATCCGGATCGGCCGTATAGTCGAATGTATACAAAGAAAGTAAGCAGGGAGTAAACTCATTTCCCGAACGATTTTTAAAATTATTTTTTCACCACTAAAACCCATGAGACTTGTAGTTTTCAAAAATATTTTCATTTTTGATGAGACGCCGAATGAAAGCAGTTTAATCGCCGGCAACCGAAAACCCGCGATTTCCCGTAAATCCCGTATAGTCGAATGTATACAAAGAAAGTAAGCATGGAGTAAACTCATTTCCCGAACGATTTTTTAAAATTATTTTTTCACCACTAAAACCCATGAGACTTGTAGTTTTTAAAAAATATTTTCATTTTTTGATGAGAGGCCGAATGAAAGGCAGTTTAATCGCCGGCAACCAAAAACCCGCGATTTCCCGTAAATCCCGGACTTCGGCCCGTATAGTCGAATGTATACAAAGAAAGTAAGCAGGGAGTAAACTCATTTCCGGAACGATTTTTTAAAATTATTTTTTCACCACTAAAAACCCATGAGACTTGTAGTTTTCAAAAATATTTTCATTTTTTGATGAGACGCCAAATGAAACCAGTGTAATCTCCGGAACCGAAAACCCGCGATTTCCCGTAAATTCCTGGGCTCGGCCCGTTTAGTGGATGTATACAAAGAAAGTACCCAGGGAGTAAATTCATTTCCTGAACGATTTTTTGAAATTATTTTTTCACCACTAAAACGATGAGAATTGTAGTTGTTTTCGAAAAATGTTTTCATTTTTGATGAGACGCCGAATGAAAGCAGTTTTAATCGCCGGCAACCGAAAACCCGCGATTTCCCGTAAATCCCGTATAGTCGAATGTATACAAAGAAAGTAAGCAGGGAGTAAACTCATTTCCCGAATGATTTTTAAAATTATTTTTTCACCACTAAAACCCATGAGGACTTGTAGTTTTTAAAAAATATTTCATTTTTGATGAGAGGCCGAATGAAAGCAGTTTAATCGCCGGCAACCAAAAACCCGCGATTTCCCGTAAATCCCGGACTCGGCCCGTATAGTCGAATGCTATACAAAGAAAGTAAGCAGGGAGTAAACTCATTTCCGGAACGATTTTTAAAATTATTTTTTCAACCACTAAAACCCATGAGACTTGTAGTTTTTCAAAAATATTTTCATTTTTGATGAGACGCCAATGAAACCAGTTTAATCTCCGGAAACCGAAAACCCCGCGATTTCCCGTAAATCCCGGCTCGGCCCCGTTTAGTGGAATGTATACAAAGAAAGTACCCAGGGAGTAAATTCATTTCCTGAACGATTTTTGAAATTATTTTTTCACCACTAAAACCGATGAGAATTGTAGTTTTCAAAAATGTTTTCATTTTTGATGAGACGCCGAATGAAAGCAGTTTAAATCGCCCGGCAACCGAAAACCCGCGATTTCCCGTACAGATCCCGTTTAGTCGAATGTATACAAAGAAAGTAAGCAGGAGTAAACTTCATTTTCCCGAATGATTTTTAAGAAATTATTTTTCACCACTAAAACCCATGAGACTTGTAGTTTTCAAAAATATTTTCATTTTGATGAGACGCGGAATGAAAGCAGTTTAATCGCCGGAAATTGAAACCCGCGATTTCCCGTAAATCCCGGGATCGGTCGTTATAGTCGAATGTTATACAAAGAAAGTAAGCAGGGAGTAAACTCATTTCCGAATGATTTTTAAAATTATTTTTTCACCACTAAAACCCATGAGACTTGTAGTTTTCAAAAATATTTCATTTTTGATGAGACACAAATGAAACCAGTTCTAATCTCCGGAAACTGAAAACCGCGATTTCCCGTAATCCCGGGCTCGGCCCGTTTAGTGGAATGTATACAAAGAAAGTACCCAGGAGTAAATTCATTTCCCGAACGATTTTTAAAATTATTTTTTCACCACTAAAACCGATGAGAATTGTAGATTTCAAAAATGTTTTCATTTTTGATGAGACGCGGAATGAAAGCAGTTTAATCGCCGGCAACCGAAAAACCGCGATTTCCCGTAAATCCCGTATAGTCGAATGTATACAAAGAAAGTAAGCAGGGAGTAAACTCATTTCCCGAATGATTTTTAAAATTATTTTTTCACCACTAAAACCCATGAGACTTGTAGTTTTCAAAAATATTTTCATTTTTGATGAGACGCCGAATGAAAGCAGTTTAATCGCCGGAAACCGAAAACCCGCGATTTTCCCGTAAATCCCGTATAGTCAAATGTATACAAAGAATGTAAGCAGGGAGTAAACTCATTTCCCGAACAATTTTTAAAATTATTTTTTCACCACTAAAACCCATGAGACTTGTAGTTTTCAAAATATTTTCATTTTTGATGAGACGCCGAATGAAAGCAGTTTAATCGCCGGCAACCGAAAACCCGCGATTTCCCGTAAATCCCGGATCGGCCCGTATAGTCGAATGTATACAAGAAAGTAAGCAGGCAGTAACTCATTTCCCGAACGATTTTTAAAATTATTTTTTCACCACTAAAACCCATAAGACTTGCAGTTTTCAAAAATATTTTCATTTTTGATGAGACGCTAAATGAAACCAGTTTAAACTCCGGAAACCGAAAACCCGCGATTTCCCGTAAATCCCATATAGTCGAAGGTATACAAAGAAAGTAAGCATGGAGTAAACTCATTTCCCGAACGATTTTTAAAATTATTTTTTCACCACTAAAACCCATGAGACTTGTAGTTTTAAAAAATATTTTCATTTTTGATGAGAGGCCGAATGAAAGCAGTTTAATCGCCGGCAACCAAAATCCCGCGATTTCCCGTAAATCCCGGACTCGGCCCGTATAGTCGAATGTATACAAAGAAAGTAAGCAGGGAGTAAACTCATTTCCCGAATGATTTTTAAAATTATTTTTTCACCACTAAAACCCATGAGACTTGTAGTTTTCAAAAATATTTTCATTTTTGATGAGACGCCGAATGAAAGCAGTTTAATCGCCGGAAACCAAAAACCCGCGATTTCCCGTAAATCCCGGGATCGGCCGTATAGTCGAATGTATACAAAGAAAGTAAGCAGGCAGTAAACTCATTTCCCGAACGATTTTTAAAATTATTTTTTCACCACTAAAACCCATGAGACTTGCAGTTTTCAAAAATATTTTCATTTTTGATGAGACACCAAATGAAACCAGTTTAATCTCCGGAAACTGAAAACCCGCGATTTCCCGTAAATCCCGGGCTCGGCCCGTTTAGTGGAATGTATACAAAGAAAGTAAGCAGGGAGTAAACTCATTTCCCGAACAATTTTTAAAATTATTTTTTCACCACTAAAACCCATGAGACTTGTAGTTTTCAAAAATATTTTCATTTTTGATGAGACGCCGAATGAAAGCAGGTTAATCGCCGGCAACCGAAAACCCGCGATTTCCCGTAAATCCCGGGATCGGCCCGTATAGTCGAATGTATACAAAGAAAGTAAGCAGGCAGTAAACTCATTTCCCGAACAATTTTTAAAATTATTTTTTCACCACTAAAACCCATGAGACTTGTAGTTTTAAAAAATATTTTCATTTTTGATGAGAGGCCGAATGAAAGCAGTTTAATCGCCGGCAACCGAAAACCCGCGATTTCCCGTAAATCCCGGACTCGGCCCGTATAGTCGAATGTATACAAAGAAAGTAAGCAGGGAGTAAACTCATTTCCGGAACGATTTTTAAAATTATTTTTTCACCACTAAAACCCATGAGACTTGTAGTTTTCAAAAATATTTTCATTTTTGATGAGACGCCGAATGAAAGCAGTTTAATCGCCGGCAACCGAAAACCCGCGATTTCCCGTAAATCCCGGGATCGGCCCGTATAGTCGAATGTATACAAAGAAAGTAAGCAGGCAGTAAACTCATTTCCCGAATAATTTTTAAAATTATTTTTTCACCACTAAAACCCATGAGACTTGTAGTTTTCAAAAATATTTTCATTTTTGATGAGACGCCGAATGAAAGCAGTTTAATCGCCGGAAACCGAAAACCCGCGATTTCCCGTAAATCCCGGGATCGGCCCGTGTAGTCGAATGTATACAAAGAAAGTAAGTAGGCAGTAAACTCATTTCCCGAACAATTTTTAAAATTATTTTTTCACCACTAAAACCCATGAGACTTGCAGTTTTAAAAAATATTTTCATTTTTGATGAGACGCCCAATGAAAGCAGTTTAATCGCCGGCAACTGAAAACCCGCGATTTCACGTAAATCCCGTATAGTCCAATGTATACAAAGAAAGTAAGCAGGGAGTACACTCATTTCCCGAACGATTTTTAAAATTATTTTTTCACCACTTAAACCCCTGAGACTTGTAGTTTTCAAAAATATTTTCATTTTTGATAAGACGCCGAATGAAAGCAGTTTAATCGCCGGCAACCGAAAACCCGCGATTTCCCGTAAATCCCGGGATTGGCCCGTCACGTTCATTCAGGCGGGGAAGTTTAGTCTGCGCATGAGCGGCGGACTTTCGCATTTTCAGCAAAATTTCAACATGGTAGCGCATGTTGCGGAGCGCTAGCTAATTATGTATTCAGTTGTTACCCTTGAATGACTTTGAACAACGACATCTTTATTTTATAAAAAATATTTTTTCTTGGATGCAAAACAATTCATCGAGTGTTCAGAAAGACGGTTGTGGTGAAAAAACGAAGCATGGAGCAAGGTGTTTTTAAATAACACCTTTTTTTTTTGTGCAACTTTTTTTCTTCCAAGTTTTGTACATCTTACGATAATCATTAAATTTTCATATTCTAAAGTTTTTAGGGAACATTCAAAGACATATACAGTTAGATTTATGTTCAAATAAGCTGTGAGAAACAACAGTTTGCTGCTTACATATTTTTAAAAAAGAGAAATAAGTTCTGAAACTCTGCAATAATAATGGAGCACTATTTGACGGACTGGTCAACTTTGAGACGACACGACGTTAAAGAAACACACAACACTCGCACTACCTAGTAAGTACCATGATTTACTATTTACTCTGCTATTCCAAAACTTAACTAGCTAAATTATATGTAAAAATAAGAAAGCAAAATGTCTAAACTGTCTAAATTCATTCCTCAGATTTCTTAAACTTTATTTTTTTACTTGTGGTGTGAGACTTTTGGCTACAGGTTTTACTTGTAAATGATGATGCTCTAACATAGCCTTTAGTCTGGCAGTATGTGGTCTCACTGCTGCATACACTGCCCTTAAATTATTAAATACTGGGTGGATACTTTCTGCCCCTTGTTCTCCGTACATTCCCAGTCCAACTTTCCATTTTCTGATGAAATCAACCACGTGATCCTCCAACATATGTAACTTCGGAGTTACTGACGCATCAGGAAAGGTTAATCTTAAATAGGCCATCAGTGTTTTGATAGCTGTATCTGTAATATATATAATTTGAAAATAAGAACATTAAGCTGTGCTACAGAAATATCAAAATATGTGTGGTGTGGCTATAATAGTACCTCAGTTCTCAAATCTTTTATATATATGTGTATATTCTTTAGCTGAGAAAGTTTAATGTTTTGTCTATAGCTATGTTTGAATAGATAATGTAAACAAAGCATTTTACCTATTTCCTGAAGTTTGTTGTCATCAAAGTAGAGTGTCGAATTCATCAACTGATGACACTTTGAATAATGCTGGAAGAGCAGCTTAAAGTTATTGCATATCTCTATTGCCTCCATATGAACATCTGTGGCACCAAAACCCAAGGACACTACCAGAATCGGTATACTGTTGCACAGCTTTAGAATGTTCTGTACCTATATAGAAGTAATTTTGATATTAAAACAAAAATTACAGGATCCTACAGTTTGTGGTTTACCTCCACTAAAGAGCACGTATAATATGCATTAATAATATTACTAGTGTTGAACTTTACCTTAAGCATCTTGTGGACATCATTGCCCACAAAAGATTTGCCATGATATGCTTGGCGTTCTACTCCCAATTCTTTCAACTTTTCGTCCAATTGTTTGACACATGGGCCAGTATTTTTCTCCAATATACTTATCTTCTCTAAATCATCGATCTGTTTCAACTAAGTTTAGGAAATAAAAGTGTGACTAAGTGATAAAATTTTTACTTTAATAAATGAGTTAATAAATGTAGAAATATTTATACCTTTTCCTTTAATTTCATATCTAAATGTTCCAATCTTGGTTCAAAAATGTTACGTAATTCTTCTTCCTTTTCAGGGCTCTTCAAAACATTGGTGGCAAGTGCTTCATGAACCAAATCAATTTTTTCCTTATAATCCTGGACAAGGTATTCCAGATCACGTATTTTTATTTGACTATCTACATACGACTTGAAGCCTACTTCATCTATCACATTGTTATTGATAGCCATACTGCCTGCTATTTTGACGTCTAACAGATGACATCTATCTTCGAACATATTAAAAAACTTTAAATATGTCCCCAAAGATATGTGCAGCGATGGAAGTGAAACCTAAAATATATATCATCCAGTTTATATCTTGTGTTTAATTCTGCAGTGCAAAGGATGTTAATTGATCATTTAAAATAATAACCTGATCAAGAGGGATGTTGAACATAACTTCATCAATGGCATAGTTGTAGTTTTTGGCAAATTTTATATTACCACCAGCATTTTGGAAGCTCTCGTAATCTGCTTTTAATGTTGCCAAAGGTCGTTGCTTGGCTTTCCCCCGCACCGAAGTTGGGATTTTCATGTTTTGTGAAGTAATTTCACAAAACAGGCCGCAGTGTCGTCCTATGGAGGAAAAAAACATAGTGAAAAATATTTACATTTATCAGTGGCAGAGATTAAATTAAATGTGAGGAAATTATTATTTAATTGTTACCATTAGCTCCAGTGATTCCATACATTACACATAGGAATTCATAATCGCCAAACATGAATACTCTGATTTTCCTTTCCCTATGAATAAAACAACGTTGCAAAAAATTGTCTTAGGCATTTATGAATTTCTACTGAGATGTTTATTGTGAACTGAGAAATTGTAAATATTTGTCCTGCCAACAATTTTTGGCAACATTGAGAGCTATTATGACTATATACATTAAATTATTACTGGGTACAGTTTTGTTTGGGTTTTGTAAATATATTATAATTTGCCATATAAAATTTCATGCTTACTGCCAATCCAGAGTTTGAAGCAAATCTATCTGTTCTTCAAATTTGGATAATCCTATTTTTAAATTTATGCGATAGTCTTTAGCCTCAAAGAGGCTGAAGACAACTGTGTTTTCTTTACTGTTAGGATGTAGAGTGTTTCAACACTGGTAAGACAATTTAAATGACTTTCCACCGTGATCTCCCCCAATTTTCACATGTATCTCGTTGTTGTGGATTTTTTTTTCAACAAATTGTGAGTAGCTAAAAAATAATTTAATTTCAGATCATTTCACATTTTTATATTTTTAACATGCAATAATTTAAAAAAACTTTGTACATAAGCTTTTTAAAACATGTACTATTTCTATGCACAAACTTACTCATTGAGTGCATCAAGATACTTAAGAATGTGTGTTGGGACATCTACAACATATCCCCATGGTGCTTCATTCAATAAAAATTTTCCAGGCCCCTCTTTAACAGGAAATTGAAATGGCAAACTTTCAACATTAATGTCTTCTCCTGTCCACCTTTTTGCAAGACTTCTTTGTTTTGACTGAGATTCTATGTTAATATTTAAGGATTTCAGCCACCTATAATTTTAGGAAATTGTGAAAGAATTTTTGAACTTGAAATTTTTTGTTATATATATTTAGTACTAACACCATTAGGTATCTGTGTTTCTTTCTGGATAATACATACACAACACAAAGAAACAAAAATACAAAAAAATTGACCTGCCCATTTTCTTTAATTTTTCCTATGGGATACCAAGATCAACTTTCACTGTTACCATCGTTTCAGCAGAAAGGACAGGAACTGCAATGTTGGCTTTGTTCAAAATTTCTTCCTTTTCAGATTCTGCAAAGGTTTTTACCAATTTTGAGGTTTGATTAATTAGAGAATCGTTTGTACCACATGTTGAAAGTTTCAATTGGCCAAGAATAAACTTGTTTCTGTTCTCTATAGTTTTTCTGCAAACTGCTGAAGACTTTATAGCTCTTGGTGTTGAAGTCAAGACCAAGGGCTGCAAGGAAAATATAAGTTTTTAAAATAGTTGTTATGTGCATATATTGAATTATGTGAGATATTAATTTATGTGCAGATATTGAATTATCTATGTGTAGATATTAAATTATGTATATATACCGTAATGCTTCGAATAAACGCCCGGGGCGTTTATTAAATTTTTTGACATTTTTGGGGGCGTTTAAAAGAGGGGGGCGTTTATTAATTTTTTACACTTCGTCTTTTTTGCAGTTTTTAAGGATACCTATAATATATATCTTCACAACAGAAAATAAAAGATATTCACATGTTTTAGAGAATGAACTTCAAAAGCGAAAAACTAAATTTCCAACCTTCTTAAACCTAAGATTTAGGAAAAAATTAAGTAAGTAAGTATACTTTTACTATCGCCTTGAATAAACGACCCATATGAGGAAGGGGCGTCTATTAGAGGGGGCGTTTATTTAAAAAAATGACTGAAAAGGAGGGGCGTTTAATAGAAGGGGGGCGTTTATTCGAATCATTATGGTATATATATAGATATCAAATTATGTGCAGAAATTAAATTATATATATATGTGTAGATATATTTGAATATATATATATTTTATATGAAGACTGCACAAAAATTTATCCAAATTTGAGCCAAAAAAAATTATGCTGAATATTTTAGAAACAAAAAACAAAACAAAAAATAATTGTTCTTACTCTTGAACCACCAGTCATAAATTCTATGCCACTATTAGGTAACGTAGATTTAGCCATTTTGGTTTTTATAACATGAAGAGCTGCTTCTTCAAAATCTCTGGGGATTTTACTTTCCTTGTCAATACTATAAACCTCACTTAGTAAACGTGGTTGTTTTGCTGTTTCTGGCTTCTGATCAGTGAGAGGATGTAATTTTTTTATCAGTTGCGTTATTGTTTTAGAAGGTGTGACAAAGTCAGGAGAAACAGGTGTATAACATATTGGACATTTTGCACTTTCTAAAGTTTGACCTTCAACTGTTGGTATGAAACATCTGTAACAGATAGAGTGCTGGCATTTGGCTAATAAAACTGGTGCTTTCATTATAGATCTACAGGAGGGACATAAGCACAGATCTAAATGTGGATTGTTCTCCTTCTCAAAGTTTTGATTGTAAAGTTCATTTGTTTCATCTAGCTTTTCGTTAATTTTTGAAGATACCGTCTTTGTCCAGTATGCATTTGTAGTAGTGCAATACCGACCTGTTGAAAGTCTTTTTTAAGGCCGACCTCCTTTTTGTTTAACACAGATATGTTCGCACACAGTGCAGTTTATATCAGTATGTTCTTTCCAAGCAAACAACTCGTGGTTGCTTGTGCTTTTGCATTTGTCATGCTGAACAAGTCTAGCATAACATTTATTACAAATTTGTGCAGGGTGTAGCTCTGTTTTGTCGTTACACACGTCTATAAATAAGTGCTTCTGAATTTTTTCTTTAACTTTTTCGTTAAGAACATTAAAATTGTTTCTTTTATCCTTTGACAGAAGAAACCCACAAATTCTGCAAAGTTTGGCTAGGTTCAAGATGTGATCAGCAGCCATATTTGTTTGTAAACGGTAGCTAGGTTGGTTAAATCATAGGTCTACTATATGTTTAAATATCTTTTAGCAAAAATATGTAAGCACTTCAAAAATTTAACTAAATAAAAGTAGAATGTGCGGTTTTTCTAAAAATATATAATTTGTTGGTCGGAAAACTTTTGTTTGGGTAATTTTTTGCTGAGAAATTGTGAAATTTTTTTCACTAGAAGTTGCTACTTCCCAGGGGCTTTTTGTAACCACAACAAAAGCAAGCGCGATAAAGATTATGTTTCTAACTTGCATTGGGCTCATATACCATGGCAAAACGTTTGGTTTATTTATATGTAATGCCGTTTCTCCTGAAATAGGTTGTTTGTGCAGGTATTCAAATATGATGACGTCATTTTCACGCCTTATTTGCGGCTGTTTTGAAATTTCAAAATTAGCGCATGCGCAGACTGAATTTCCCGCTTCTAGGCGAACTTGAATGACCGTGCCGTATAGTCGAATGTATACAAAAAAAGTAAGCAGGCAGTAAACTCATTTCCCGAACAATTTTTAAAATTATTTTTTCACCACTAAAACCCATGAGACTTGTAGTTTTCAAAAATATTTTCATTTTTGATGAGACGCCGAATGAAAGCAGTTTAATCGCCGGAAACCGAAAACCCGCGATTTCCCGTAAATCCCGGATCGGCCCGTGTAGTCGAATGTATACAAAGAAAGTAAGTAGGCAGTAAACTCATTTCCCGAACAATTTTTAATATTATTTTTTCACCACTAAAACCCATGAGACTTGTAGTTTTAAAAAATATTTTCATTTTTGATGAGAGGCCGAATGAAAGCAGTTTAATCGCCGGCAACTGAAAACCCGCGATTTCCCGTAAATCCCGGACTCGGCCCGTATAGTCGAATGTATACAAAGAAAGTAAGCAGGGAGTAAACTCATTTCCCGAACGATTTTTAAAATTATTTTTTCACCACTAAAACCCATGAGACTTGTAGTTTTCAAAAATATTTTCATTTTTGATGAGACGCCGAATGAAAGCAGTTTAATCGCCAGCAACCGAAAACCCGCGATTTCCCGTAAATCCCAGGATCGGCCCGTATAGTCGAATGTATACAAAGAAAGTAAGCAGGCAGTAAACTCATTTCCCGAACAATTTTTAAAATTATTTTTTCATCACTAAAACCCATGAGACTTGTAGTTTTCAAAAATATTTTCATTTTTGATGAGACGCCGAATGAAAGCAGTTTAATCGCCGGAAACCGAAAACCCGCGATTTCCCGTAAATCCCGGGATCGGCCCGTGTAGTCGAATGTATACAAAGAAAGTAAGTAGGCAGTAAACTCATTTCCCGAACAATTTTTAAAATTATTTTTTCACCACTAAAACCCATGAGACTTGTAGTTTTAAAAAATATTTTCATTTTTGATGAGACGCCGAATGAAAGCAGTTTAATCGCCGGCAACCGAAAACCCGCGATTTCACGTAAATCCCGTATAGTCGAATGTATACAAAGAAAGTAAGCAGGGAGTACACTCATTTCCCGAACGATTTTTAAAATTATTTTTTCACCACTTAAACCCATGAGACTTGTAGTTTTCAAAAATATTTTCATTTTTGATAAGACGCCGAATGAAAGCAGTTTAATCGCCGGCAACCGAAAACCCGCGATTTCACGTAAATCCCGTATAGTCGAATGTATACAAAGAAAGTAAGTAGGCAGTAAACTCATTTCCCGAACAATTTTTACAATTATTTTTTCACCACCAAAACCCATGACACTTGTAGTTTTAAAAAATATTTTCATTTTTGATGAGACGCCGAATGAAAGCAGTTTAATCGCCGGCAACCGAAAACCCGCGATTTCACGTAAATCCCGTATAGTCGAATGTATACAAAGAAAGTAAGCAGGGAGTAAACTCATTTCCCGAACGATTTTTAAAATTATTTTTTCACCACTAAAACCCATGAGACTTGCAGTTTTCAAAAATATTTTCATTTTTGATGAGACGCCGAATGAAACCAGTTTAATCTCCGGCAACCAAAAACCCGCGATTTCCCGTAAATCCCGGGCTCGGCCCGTTTAGTGGAATGTATACAAAGAAAGTACCCAGGGAGTAAACTCATTTCCCGAACAATTTTTAAAATTATTTTTTCACCACTAAAACCCATGAGAATTGTAGTTTTCAAAAATGTTTTCATTTTTGATGAGACGCCGAATGAAAGCAGTTTAATCGCCGGCAACCGAAAACCCGCGATTTCCCGTAAATCCCGTATAGTCGAATGTTTACAAAGAAAGTAAGCAGGGAGTAAACTCATTTCCCGAACGATTTTTAAAATTATTTTTTCACCACTAAAACCCATGAGAATTGTAGTTTTCAAAAATTTTTTCATTTTTGATGAGACGCCGAATGAAAGCAGTTTAATCGCCGGCAACCGAAAACCCGCGATTTCACGTAAATCCCGTATAGTCGAATGTATACAAAGAAAGTAAGCAGGGAGTACACTCATTTCCCGAACGATTTTTAAAATTATTTTTTCACCACTTAAACCCATGAGACTTGTAGTTTTCAAAAATATTTTCATTTTTGATAAGACGCCGAATGAAAGCAGTTTAATCGCCGGCAACCGAAAACCCGCGATTTCACGTAAATCCCGTATAGTCGAATGTATACAAAGAAAGTAAGTAGGCAGTAAACTCATTTCCCGAACAATTTTTACAATTATTTTTTCACCACCAAAACCCATGACACTTGTAGTTTTAAAAAATATTTTCATTTTTGATGAGACGCCGAATGAAAGCAGTTTAATCGCCGGCAACCGAAAACCCGCGATTTCACGTAAATCCCGTATAGTCGAATGTATACAAAGAAAGTAAGCAGGGAGTAAACTCATTTCCCGAACGATTTTAAAATTATTTTTTCACCACTAAAACCCATGAGACTTGCAGTTTTCAAAAATATTTTCATTTTTGATGAGACGCCGAATGAAACCAGTTTAATCTCCGGCAACCAAAAACCGCGATTTCCCGTAAATCCCGGGCTCGGCCCGGTTAGTGGAATGTATACAAAGAAAGTACCCAGGGAGTAAACTCATTTCCCGAACGATTTTTAAAATTATTTTTTCACCACTAAAACCCATGAGAATTGTAGTTTTCAAAAATGTTTTCATTTTTGATGAGACGCCGAATGAAAGCAGTTTAATCGCCGGCAACCGAAAACCCGCGATTTCCCGTAAATCCCGTATAGTCGAATGTTTACAAAGAAAGTAAGCAGGGAGTAAACTCATTTCCCGAACGATTTTTAAAATTATTTTTTCACCACTAAAACCCATGAGAATTGTAGTTTTCAAAAATATTTTCATTTTTGATGAGACGTCGAATGAAAGCAGTTTAATCGCCGGAAACCGAAAACCCGCGATTTCCCGTAAATCCCGGGATCGGCCCGTATAGTCGAATGTATACAAAGAAAGTAAGCAGGCAGGAAACTCCATTCCCGAGCGATTTTTAAAATTATTTTTTCACCACTAAAACCCATGACACTTGCAGTTTTCAAAAATATTTTCATTTTTGATGAGACGCCAAATGAAACCAGTTTAATCTCCGGAAACCGAAAACCCGCGATTTCCCGTAAATCCCGGGCTCGGCCCGTTTAGTGGAATGTATACAGAGAAAGTACCCAGGGAGTAAACTCATTTCCCGAACGATTTTTAAAATTATTTTTTCACCACTAAAACCCATGAGAATTGTAGTTTTCAAAAATGTTTTCATATTTGATGAGACGCAGAATGAAAGCAGTTTAATCGCTGGCAACCGAAAACCCGCGATTTCCCGTAAATCCCGTAAAGTCGAATGTATACAAAGAAAGTAAGCAGGGAGTAAACTCATTTCCCGAACGATTTTTAAAATTATTTTTTCACCTCTAAAATCCATGAGACTTGTAGTTTTCAAAAATATTTTCATTTTTGCTGAGACGCCGAATGAAAGCAGTTTAATCGCCGGCAACCGAAAACCCGCGATTTCCCATAAATCCCGGGATCGGCCCGTATTGTCGAATGTATACAAATAAAGTAAGCAGGGAGTAAACTCATTTCCCGAACGATTTTTAAAATTATTTTTTCACCACTAAAACCCATGAGACTTGTAGTTTTCAAAAATATTTTCATTTTTGATGAGACGCCGAATGAAAGCAGTTTAATCGCCGGCAACCCAAAACCCGCAATTTCCCGTATATCCCGGGCTCGGCACGTATAATCGAATGTATACAAAGAAAGTACCCAGGGAGTTAACTCATTTCCCGAACAATTTTTGAAATTATTTTTTCACCACTAAAACCCATGACACTTGCAGTTTTCAAAGATATTTTCATTTTTGATGAGACGCCAAATGAAACCAGTTTAATCTCCGGAAACCGAAAACCCGCGATTTCCCGTAAATCCCGGGCTCGGCCCGTTTAGTGGAAAGTATACAGAGAAAGTACCCAGGGAGTAAATTCATTTCCCGAACGATTTTTAAAATTATTTTGTCACCACTAAAACCCATGAGAATTGTAGTTTTCAAAAATGTTTTCATTTTTGATGAGACGCCAAATGAAAGCAGTTTAATCGCCGGCAACCGAAAACCCGCGATTTCCCGTAAATCCCGTATAGTCGAATGTATACAAAGAAAGTAAGCAGGGAGTAAACCCATTTCCCGAATGATTTTTAAATTATTTTTTCACCACTAAAACCCATGAGACTTGTAGTTTTCAAAAATATTTTCATTTTTAATGAGACGCCGAATGAAAGCAGTTTAATCGCCGGAAACCGAAAACCCGCGATTTCCCGTAAATCCCGGGATCGGCCCGTATAGTCGAATGTATACAAAGAAAGTAAGCAGGCAGTAAACTCATTTCCCGAACAATTTTTAAAATTATTTTTTCACCACTAAAACCCATGAGACTTGTAGTTTTAAAAATATTTTCATTTTTGATGAGACGCCAAATGAAAGCAGTTTAATAGCCGGCAACCGAAAACCCGCGATTTACCGTAAATCCCGTATAGGCGAATGTATATAAAGAAAGTAAGCAGGGAGTAAACTCAGTTCCCGAACGATTTTTCAAATTATTTTTGTCACCACTAAAACCCATGAGACTTGTAGTTTTTAAAAATATTTTCATTTTTGATGAGACGCCGAATGAAAGCAGTTTAATCGCCGGAAACTGAAAACCCGCGATTTCCCGTAAATCCCGGGATCGTCCCGTATAGTCGAATGTATACAAAGAAAGTAAGCAGGCAGTAAACTCATTTCCCGAACAATTTTTAAAATTATTTTTTCACCACTAAAACCCATGAGACTTGTAGTTTTTAAAAATATTTTCAGTTTTGATGAGACGCCGAATGAAAGCAGTTTAATAGCCGGCAACCGAAAACCCGCGATTTACCGTAAATCCCGTATAGTCGAATGTATACAAAGAAAGTAAGCAGGGAGTAAACTCATTTCCCGAACGATTTTTAAAATTATTTTTTCACCACTAAAACCCATGAGACTTGTAGTTTTCAAAAAATATTTTCATTTTTGATGAGACGCCGAATGAAAGCAGTTTAATCGCCGGCAACCGAAAACCCCGCGATTTCCCGTAAATCCCGTATAGTCGAATGTATACAAAGGAAGTAATCAGGGAGTAAACTCATTTCCCGAACGATTTTTAAAATTATTTTTTCACCACTAAAACCCATGAGACTTGTAGTTTTTAAAAAAATTTTCATTTTTGATGAGATGCCGAATGAAAGCAGTTTAATCGCCGGCAACCGAAAACCCGCGATTTCCCGTAAATCCCGGGATCGGCCCGTATAGTCGAATGTATACAAAAAAAGTAAGCAGGCAGTAAACTCATTTCCCAATCAATTTTTAAAATTATTTTTTCAACACTAAAACCCATGAGACTTGTAGTTTTAAAAATATTTTCATTTTTGATGAGACGCCGAATGAAAGCAGTTTAATAGCCGGCAGCCGAAAACCCGCGACTTCCCGTAAATCCCGTATAGTCGAATGTATGGAAAGAAAGTAAGCAGGGAGTAAACTCATTTCCGGGACGATTTTTAAAATTATTTTTTCACCACTAAAACCCATGAGACTTGTAGTTTTCAAAAATATTTTCATTTTTGATGAGACGCCGAATGAAAGCAGTTTAATCGCCGGCAACCGAAAACCCGCGATTTCCCGTAAATCCCGTATAGTCGAATGTATACAAAGAAAGTAAGCAGGGAGTAAACTCATTTCCCGAACGATTTTTAAAATTATTTTTTCACCACTAAAACCCATGAGACTTGTAGTTTTCAAAAATATTTTCATTTTTGATGAGACGCCGAATGAAAGCAGTTTAATCGCCGGCAACCGAAAACCCGCGATTTCCCGTAAATCCCGTATAGTCGAATGTATACAAAGAAAGTAAGCAGGGAGTAAACTCATTTCCCGAACGATTTTTAAAATTATTTTTTCACCACTAAAACCCATGAGACTTGTAGTTTTCAAAAATATTTTCATTTTTGATGAGACGCCGAATGAAAGCAGTTTAATCGCCGGCAACCGAAAACCCGCGATTTCCCGTAAATCCCGGATCGCCCGTATAGTCGAATGTATACAAAGAAAGTAAGCAGGGAGTAAACTCATTTCCCGAACGATTTTTAAAATTATTTTTTCACCACTAAAACCCATGAGACTTGTAGTTTTAAAAATATTTTCATTTTTGATGAGACGCCGAATGAAAGCAGTTTAATAGCCGGCAACCGAAAACCCGCGATTTTCCGTAAATCCCGTATAGTCGAATGTATACAAAGAAAGTAAGCAGGGAGTAAACTCATTTCCCGAACGATTTTTAAAATTATTTTTTCACCACTAAAACCCATGAGACTTGTAGTTTTCAAAAATATTTTCATTTTTGATGAGACGCCGAATGAAAGCAGTTTAATCGCCGGCAACCGAAAACCCGCGATTTCCCGTAAATCCGGATCCCGTATAGTCGAATGTATACAAAGAAAGTAAGCAGGAGTAAACTCATTTCCCGAACGATTTTTAAAATTATTTTTTCACCACTAAAACCCATGAGACTTGTAGTTTTAAAAATATTTTCATTTTTGATGAGACGCCGAATGAAAGCAGTTTAATCGCCGGCAACCGAAAACCCGCGATTTCCCGTAAATCCCGTATAGTCGAATGTATACAAAGAAAGTAAGCAGGGAGTAAACTCATTTCCCGAACGATTTTTAAAATTATTTTTTCACCACTAAAACCCATGAGACTTGTAGTTTTCAAAAATATTTTCATTTTTGATGAGACGCCGAATGAAAGCAGTTTAATCGCCGGCAACCGAAAACCCGCGATTTCCCGTAAATCCCGGATCGCCCGTATAGTCGAATGTATACAAAGAAAGTAAGCAGGAGTAAACTCATTTCCCGAACGATTTTTAAAATTATTTTTTCACCACTAAAACCCATGAGACTTGTAGTTTTCAAAAATATTTTCATTTTTGATGAGACGCCGAATGAAAGCAGTTTAATCGCCGGCAACCGAAAACCCGCGATTTCCCGTAAATCCGGGATCGGCCCGTATAGTCGAATGTATACAAAGAAAGTAAGCAGGGAGTAAACTCATTTCCCGAACGATTTTTAAAATTATTTTTTCACCACTAAAACCCATGAGACTTGTAGTTTTCAAAAATATTTTCATTTTTGATGAGACGCCGAATGAAAGCAGTTTAATCGCCGGCAACCGAAAACCCGCGATTTCCCGTAAATCCCGGGCTCCCGTATAGTCGAATGTATACAAAGAAAGTAGCAGGGAGTAAACTCATTTCCCGAACGATTTTTAAAATTATTTTTTCACCACTAAAACCCATGAGACTTGTAGTTTTCAAAATATTTTCATTTTTGATGAGACGCCGAATGAAAGCAGTTTAATCGCCGGCAACCGAAAACCCGCGATTTCCCGTAAATCCCGGCTCGGCCCGTATAGTCGAATGTATACAAAGAAAGTAAGCAGGAGTAAACTCATTTCCCGAACGATTTTTAAAATTATTTTTTCACCACTAAAACCCATGAGACTTGTAGTTTTCAAAAATATTTTCATTTTTGATGAGACGCCGAATGAAAGCAGTTTAATCGCCGGCAACCGAAAACCCGCGATTTCCCGTAAATCCCGTATAGTCGAATGTATACAAAGAAAGTAAGCAGGAGTAAACTCATTTCCCGAACGATTTTTAAAATTATTTTTTCACCACTAAAACCCATGAGACTTGTAGTTTTCAAAAATATTTTCATTTTTGATGAGACGCCGAATGAAAGCAGTTTAATCGCCGGCAACCGAAAACCCGCGATTTCCCGTAAATCCCGGGATCGGCCCGTATAGTCGAATGTATACAAAGAAAGTAAGCAGGAGTAAACTCATTTCCCGAACGTTTTTAAAATTTTTTTTCACCACTAAAACCCATGAGACTTGTAGTTTTCAAAAATATTTTCTTTTTGATGAGACGCCGAATGAAAGCAGTTTAATCGCCGGCAACCGAAAACCCGCGATTTCCCGTAAATCCCGTATAGTCGAATGTATACAAAGAAAGTAAGCAGGGAGTAAACTCATTTCCCGAACGATTTTTAAAATTATTTTTTCACCACTAAAACCCATGAGACTTGTAGTTTTAAAAATATTTTCATTTTTGATGAGACGCCGAATGAAAGCAGTTTAATCGCCGGCAACCGAAAACCCGCGATTTCCCGTAAATCCCATCGCCGTATAGTCGAATGTATACAAAGAAAGTAAGCAGGAGTAAACTCATTTCCCGAACGATTTTTAAAATTATTTTTTCACCACTAAAACCCATGAGACTTGTAGTTTTAAAAAATTTTCATTTTTGATGAGACGCCGAATGAAAGCAGTTTAATCGCCGGCAACCGAAAACCCGCGATTTCCCGTAAATCCCGTATAGTCGAATGTATACAAAGAAAGTAAGCAGGGAGTAAACTCATTTCCCGAACGATTTTTAAAATTATTTTTTCACCACTAAAACCCATGAGACTTGTAGTTTTCAAAAATATTTTCATTTTTGATGAGACGCCGAATGAAAGCAGTTTAATCGCCGGCAACCGAAAACCCGCGATTTCCCGTAAATCCCGTATAGTCGAATGTATACAAAGAAAGTAAGCAGGGAGTAAACTCATTTCCCGAACGATTTTTAAAATTATTTTTTCACCACTAAAACCCATGAGACTTGTAGTTTTAAAAAATTTTCATTTTTGATGAGAGCGCCGAATGAAAGCAGTTTAATCGCCGGCAACCGAAAACCCGCGATTTCCCGTAAATCCCGGGATCCCGTATAGTCGAATGTATACAAAGAAAGTAAGCAGGAGTAAACTCATTTCCCGAACGATTTTTAAAATTATTTTTTCACCACTAAAACCCATGAGACTTGTAGTTTTCAAAAATATTTTCATTTTTGATGAGACGCCGAATGAAAGCAGTTTAATCGCCGCAACCGAAAACCCGCGATTTCCCGTAAATCCCGTATAGTCGAATGTATACAAAGAAAGTAAGCAGGGAGTAAACTCATTTCCCGAACGATTTTTAAAATTATTTTTTCACCACTAAAACCCATGAGACTTGTAGTTTTCAAAAATATTTTCATTTTTGATGAGACGCCGAATGAAAGCAGTTTAATCGCCGGCAACCGAAAACCCGCGATTTCCCGTAAATCCCGTATAGTCGAATGTATACAAAGAAAGTAAGCAGGGAGTAAACTCATTTCCCGAACGATTTTTAAAATTATTTTTTCACCACTAAAACCCATGAGACTTGTAGTTTTCAAAAATATTTTCATTTTTGATGAGACGCCGAATGAAAGCAGTTTAATCGCCGGCAACCGAAAACCCGCGATTTCCCGTCCCGTAATCCCGTATAGTCGAATGTATACAAAGAAAGTAAGCAGGGAGTAAACTCATTTCCCGAACGATTTTTAAAATTATTTTTCACCACTAAAACCCATGAGACTTGTAGTTTTCAAAAATATTTTCATTTTTGATGAGACGCCGAATGAAAGCAGTTTAATCGCCGGCAACCGAAAACCCGCGATTTCCCGTAAATCCCGGATCTCCCGTATAGTCGAATGTATACAAAGAAAGTAAGCAGGGAGTAAACTCATTTCCCGAACGATTTTTAAAATTATTTTTTCACCACTAAAACCCATGAGACTTGTAGTTTTAAAAATATTTTCATTTTTGATGAGACGCCGAATGAAAGCAGTTTAATCGCCGGCAACCGAAAACCCGCGATTTCCCGTAAATCGGCCCGTATAGTCGAATGTATACAAAGAAAGTAAGCAGGGAGTAAACTCATTTCCCGAACGATTTTTAAAATTATTTTTTCACACTAAAACCCATGAGACTTGTAGTTTTCAAAAATATTTTCATTTTTGATGAGACGCCGAATGAAAGCAGTTTAATCGCCGGCAACCGAAAACCCGCGATTTCCCGTAAATCCCGGACTCCCGTATAGTCGAATGTATACAAAGAAAGTAAGCAGGGAGTAAACTCATTTCCCGAACGATTTTTAAAATTATTTTTTCACCACTAAAACCCATGAGACTTGTAGTTTTCAAAAATATTTTCATTTTTGATGAGACGCCGAATGAAAGCAGTTTAATCGCCGGCAACCGAAAACCCGCGATTTCCCGTAAATCCCGTATAGTCGAATGTATACAAAGAAAGTAAGCAGGGAGTAAACTCATTTCCCGAACGATTTTTAAAATTATTTTTTCACCACTAAAACCCATGAGACTTGTAGTTTTCAAAAATTTTTCATTTTTGATGAGACGCCGAATGAAAGCAGTTTAATCGCCGGCAACCGAAAACCCGCGATTTCCCGTAAATCCCGTATAGTCGAATGTATACAAAGAAAGTAAGCAGGAGTAAACTCATTTCCCGAACGATTTTTAAAATTATTTTTTCACCACTAAAACCCATGAGACTTGTAGTTTTCAAAAATATTTTCATTTTTGATGAGACGCCGAATGAAAGCAGTTTAATCGCCGGCAACCGAAAACCCGCGATTTCCCGTAAATATCCCGTATAGTCGAATGTATACAAAGAAAGTAAGCAGGGAGTAAACTCATTTCCCGAACGATTTTTAAAATTATTTTTTCACCACTAAAACCCATGAGACTTGTAGTTTTAAAAATATTTTCATTTTTGATGAGACGCCGAATGAAAGCAGTTTAATCGCCGGCAACCGAAAACCCGCGATTTCCCGTAAATCCCGTATAGTCGAATGTATACAAAGAAAGTAAGCAGGGAGTAAACTCATTTCCCGAACGATTTTTAAAATTATTTTTTCACCACTAAAACCCATGAGACTTGTAGTTTTCAAAAATATTTTCATTTTTGATGAGACGCCGAATGAAAGCAGTTTAATCGCCGGCAACCGAAAACCCGCGATTTCCCGTAAATCCCGTATAGTCGAATGTATACAAAGAAAGTAAGCAGGGAGTAAACTCATTTCCCGAACGATTTTTAAAATTATTTTTTCACCACTAAAACCCATGAGACTTGTAGTTTTCAAAAATATTTTCATTTTTGATGAGACGCCGAATGAAAGCAGTTTAATCGCCGGCAACCGAAAACCCGCGATTTCCCGTAAATATCCCGTATAGTCGAATGTATACAAAGAAAGTAAGCAGGAGTAAACTCATTTCCCGAACGATTTTTAAAATTATTTTTTCACCACTAAAACCCATGAGACTTGTAGTTTTCAAAAATATTTTCATTTTTGATGAGACGCCGAATGAAAGCAGTTTAATCGCCGGCAACCGAAAACCCGCGATTTCCCGTAAATCCCGTATAGTCGAATGTATACAAAGAAAGTAAGCAGGGAGTAAACTCATTTCCCGAACGATTTTTAAAATTTTTTTTCACCACTAAAACCCATGAGACTTGTAGTTTTCAAAAATATTTTCATTTTTGATGAGACGCCGAATGAAAGCAGTTTAATCGCCGGCAACCGAAAACCCGCGATTTCCCGTAAATCCCGTATAGTCGAATGTATACAAAGAAAGTAAGCAGGGAGTAAACTCATTTCCCGAACGATTTTTAAAATTATTTTTTCACCACTAAAACCCATGAGACTTGTAGTTTTCAAAAATATTTTCATTTTTGATGAGACGCCGAATGAAGCAGTTTAATCGCCGGCAACCGAAAACCCGCGATTTCCCGTAAATCGGGATCGGCGTATAGTCGAATGTATACAAAGAAAGTAAGCAGGCAGTAAACTCATTTCCCGAACGATTTTTAAATTATTTTTTCACCACTAAACCCATGAGACTAGTTTTCAAAATATTTAATTTTT